>JARHVA010002016.1:2622500-2870000 GCA_037957365.1 Torreya grandis
TTTAGAATATATAGGATTAAGAGTGTTGGTTGGAGGGGTATTATGCTCTATGGTGTTGTTTGGAGCAATTACTTGAATGTTGTGAATAGTGTCATAAGTATTAATAACACCATCATTAGTTGCATGATGGTTTTTATTTTTAATGACCATACAAGTGTTCATTTTATGTTGAGATGGTTAAAATTGATGCATGAGGAAGTATTGTCACTTATCTTAGTCAAGGGCTTATTCTCAAGTTCTTGGAGAGAGAGTCCTAACCTGATATTGAAATTTAGGGTAGAGAGCATTAGTGAATAGGTGGAAGAGGTTATCATCTACCATATTATGCTCACATTTGTTAGAAAAGTTATTCCATTATTTTATGAAGGCTTATACCATTTCAATTAAATTTGTTTACAATTTATAAAGGGAGCTAAGTTATTCTCAAGAAGATCACTAGTTTGAAATTCTTGGACTAGTGAGTTAACTAAGTCTTGAAGGCTAGTGATAGAATGGGTTTTTAGTTGATTATACCAATCTAAAACATCTCATGAGAGTGTTTTAACTAATATTTTGGTAGAAACAAAGGTATTAAGTTTGACCCAATATTTATAAAGGTTATCAAATTTATTTAAGTGTAATGTGGGATTAGTGGACCCATTATAGGTGATGGTAGGTGTGATATCCCCTACGTAAATATTAGAAATTTGAGGTACAATAGGTTTATTTTGTATATGTTTGATTATTTTATTAATGAGGGGTGATTGGGGAATAAGGTTACCATGGGAATCCCTAAGTGGGGTGGGGTTAGGGGGCATTCAGATTTTGTGCTCCCCATGAAAGCAATTGAGGTTGGTTTTGAAGGTTGATGAGATGGTTTTGCATTTACATAATTTTATTTATGTTAATGGTTTGAAAATTATGAATTTTATTGAGTGTTTTTAATAATATTTGATTAGTTTGGGATATATTTTGACTAGTGTGTGAAGCATGCGATGCATTAGTATTAGTATTAATGACTTGAGTTGTATTATGAGTAGTAGCATGTGCCACACTAATGGCATAAAAAGCATTGGTAGAAAAAAAGGCACTAGTGGCATGATTAGCTTTGGTATAAAAAGAAACACTAGTATAATGATTATCATTGGTAGTAAAGGATGTACTAGTGGCATAGTTAAGGAGAAGGGTCTTTGAAAAAGGCCCACTAGAAGTTGAACCTACCATGTTATTAGAGATACTTAGAATGAAGGTTGAAGAAGTCATACAAGAAGATGTCATTGTGTGTGAAGGAGACATAATAAATGGAAAAGGTTGAAAAGCAAAGAAAATGTTTCCCCAAATTCTGTGAGAGAAAGTAGGAGAAGGTGAAAGAGGTTCTTCTACTTCAGGACCTATCATAAGATTATAGATAGGTGAAAGGTATTTTCCTCTATGTTGAATAAATTCATTTATGAAGAAGAGTACTTCAGTTGTGTACTCTAAATCACTCTCATATTCTATGGAGAAGAAAGTATTACAAACTTAAGATGAATGGGGAAGATTCCCATAATTGGTAGTGTGAGTGGCAATATGAACGTTGCTTTCATCTAAGGTGGAATCCATAAGTTGTGTCTAATTATAACACACAACACAAACCTTGCATTAATGCTGACTATAACACATTTTAAAATGCGAAATACAATTATCAAAGAGTATGTAATGAATTTGAATGTAAATTATAACTAATTTTCCATTCCTAAATGTTGTTAAGTTATAATAAAATTTGAAATTAATGTGATAGGGAGTTAGTTGTAAGAAGGAAATAAAAAATAATTTATGGATAGTTGTAGGTAGTTTAGGTTGAAAGGGATCTATATTGGTGATGGTAATGGCTTGGTATTGGGGCCTACCCCATCACTTCATAATCTTACAAAACTAAGGGTGTCAGGTGATTTTCCAATGTATAACATCAACCATGTGTTTATACTTGGCTAGAAAACTAAGTCATCTTCCCCCTTGGTGATAAAATCCAAGTAGGTAGGCTTTAGGAAGAAAAATGTTTAGCATTTTTTTGTATAAAATGATTTGGAAGTGTGTGAAAAAGAGAAAAATATTGTGAATAAATTGGAAATTGAAAAACCACATAATTAATCTATGTTTGTTACTCTAAAAATGCAATCAACTGGAATAAAAAATGAACTAAATACTAGAAAAATAGGTTAATTCTTTTGACTATGAAGAGTACAAAATTGGTTTAAGTGACATTGTATGCAAATAATGTATAATAGATTCAACATGGTCAATAATATTATGGATAATCACTATCTATAAGGACATAGTCAAATAGGTCAATCATGTCTTCTATAGAGAAGACATGCTACAAAATTATGTTGAGTTAGTTGACTCAATTTGTTGTAGGGTTACAATTTTATAAATTGCAAACTTGTGAAAAACAATACTATAAATGAAAAATTGAGATGATAGATAAGGTAAAAATGAATATTAGTGATTTTAAAGATGATTAGTTTGAAAATTTTATGCTATGTTTCTCAAATTTCAATTTAAATATTATGAGAACATAGTCGACTAGGTCGATGTAGTCTGTTAAAATTGTATGCTGAAAAGAAACTATGAACAAAGTTGACTAGCTTGAGTATGTCTACAAACCTGTAAGCTAAAAAATAAGAATTATGAATAAAGTCAATTGGCTCAAATATATATGTAATATTTTAAATGAATAATAAGACTATGTCAAGTTGATCGATCTAATCATGTGTATTTGGAAAAGACCTACACAGATATAACATAGTCATTTTAGAGTGGTTATGTGTTAAACCTACACAGAAATTATTAGAACTATATCAATAGGTTTGATTGAGTACTAAAAGAATTATTATATATAATATTACTATAAAATGAATGTATGAAATAAAACCTACAAGAGTTTTATTCACGCTAGGTTCATCAGAATGTATACAAAGGAAAATGTAGTTGACCTATTAATCAATTCTAGCTCAAAAAATATAAATCCCACTTACACTTCTATTTTTGATACATTAGATATTCGAGGTCATAAAAAAAGATAGATATGATAGACCTAACCAATGTATATCTTATCACAATAACATTACTAGAGAGGGTTTTAAATCCTTTAGTCAAGCAACACCATGTAATAACCTTAGCTAGGTCCTATGTTTTCATATTCATTAAGAAAATGACAAATGAAATAAAATATAATCTAGTGCTCACCAAAGCTTATGGCACAAAGTGGGGGTAATAAACATAAAAATTAAACATGCATAGAAGATCTATAGTCAAGTCAATGTATAGAAAATCCTAATGTATGGGAGAGAAGTAAAAATGCTAATCTATCTAATTTAACAAATGGGGAACAAAGTTAGGAATACTTACCTTTGAAGATGAACCCAATGAATCTCAATCTCTCCCTTGTCAAAGGTGACTCAAAATAGGTTGTTATGATATGTAAGGATAACAAGGATAATTCAACTCTAGGATACATAAATTCTCTATGTATCCAAAATACTTCTCCATAAAACAAGATTTATATCTCTAAATAAAGTATTAAAACCATAAGCTATGATCCTCAAGTAGAATCGTGGATAAGCAAATGTAAAATATAGTGTTATTATTCTTCTTTTCCTTATAAATGACATAAATGAATGTGTATATATAGATTAATCTAACCCTAAACCTTCCTAAAAGTTTAGACAATAGGGTCAACATAATTTGACTATGTATCATTATTTGATAAAAATAAACTAGGTCCCATTTTAGGTTGGCCAAGGCTGACCTAAACTTGTAATGTGCAAATATCATTTAGAATATAGGGTTGACCTAGGTTGTCATTATTTAGTACATCTAAAAAATATTTTTAGGCTTAGGTAGGGGCTAAATAATGTAGTGAATTGCTTGAAAGAGTGTATAAGATAAGATGCAAAGCTTAGAGAAGTGAATAGGAAAAGGTTATGTGACGAGTGTCATCTGACTCCTCATTTAGACAATATTCAATTGATGTCTTATCAACTAGGGCTGGTGTCCAAAGCTATCTATAGCAAGGTATAGGATGGTAGATCTAGAAGGCTGCTTATGGAGGTGCATGTTGATCCTATTCTAACTTTGATTAAAGAAAGGAATGTGTCCTAAACTACATGATTCACGCTTTTGCTGAAAAAGAAAGAAATCAAATCAATCCACTCTTTTGCTTGAAAATAAAAATCACACTCATATTTACATTTGCATGGAAATTAAATTCACACTCCTACTTATGAAAGGAAATTTGCTTCACATGTCTACTATAAAAGAAAACACACTGTGCTTAGAAAATAAATGAAATAAGAAAATGCTTTTTAAACTATGAATTTGTTTTGATGTTTTTATGAATAAATGCAAATAATAACAAGATTCTAATTAATTATAAAAATGAATTAATAAAATATAACATAAATATCATACACAATTCTTGGTTCTAAGGAGAGTGGGCCCTTGCTCCTCTCTGATTGAGGAACAAAGATTAATCAGTGTTGAAAACTGAAGTATTAATTCATAAAAATGAAATGATTACAATTTGGCTAAAACTTGTATGCTTGTATAAATCTTTTACATAATATCTAAATTCTAATTCTTGATTCTTGATTACTTTTAATGACTAAAGTATTACATTTTATACTAATTCAATCAACTCAAAATAGGATGCAAAGAAATAGGATTCCTTGGTTGATCCATTCATCTAAAGATAGAAGATTGGATTTCCAAGAGATCCAATTATTTTGATGAAATAATATAATATCCTATAGTAGTTATAAAATATAATCACATACAATTTTATCAAAAATAAGTCCTTTTAAATATTAGGTGGTTATTTTTCTTATTTGATTCCAACTAGAATGGTTCTCTCTTATCCTATCTGGCTGTTAGCTTTCCATTTGTAGCTTCAACCTTACGGAATTTTCAAAATTGACCCTACAGAGTCAAGAAGAATGAACCTGTAGAGTCTGTAGAAATGAGCCTATGAAGTCCATAGAAATGAGCTTATGAAGTCTATAGAAATAAGCTTGTGGAGTCCATAGAAACAAGCTTGCAGAGTCCGTAGAAACAAGCCTACAGAGTCTGTAAAAGCAAGCCTACAGAGTCTATAGTTCTACTAAATAGAGATCAAAATGGAACATTTATTATACATCACTTGTGTCTTCTTTCTGAGCATTTTTCACAACAAAGATCACTAAAACATGCTATGTATTAGACATTAATGACAAAGTAAAGGTTTAGTCTTTGGTTCAATATAAACAAGATAAATATCTATTTTCCATGTAATAGCTATCTAAAAATATAAGATTTTCATTAGATAATATCCTTTGAGAGATGAATTAAAGGAAATAACATGTCAATAATGAGCCATATTTTGAGCTCATCATCTCCCCAAGCTTTACCTTTTATAAGTCCCATTACAAACATTTATTGGTGTTCATAGCTCTAGCTTTTGCTTTCCACACTCTGACTCAAATCATATTCATTAAATTCATCTATTATATGCTTGTCTGAATTACTGGTAAATCCCTGATGTATTTGAATCATTTATTTCCATATACTGAATTACTCCTCTAATTGTGGAGCCCAACTCTGCCATCCTAGAATAGGTATGATCAGTAAAGGGGGTCTATATCTCATACCAATCCATTTGTGCTCGACCCCAGAGTTGATTACCTTTATTAAAATTTCTAGAATTGAATATGCACTTCTCATACTCCATCTTAAGTTATTAGGGACATGACCTCTCACCTTTTAAGAGGCACTGAAAGTTGGTCCCATCTATTTATACTTACAACCACCACTAAATCAAAACTCTGTCTTGAAAACAAATTAAAAAAATAGCACAATCATATAAATCCTATAAATAATGTATTTTAACCTCATCATCTAACAAAATATAGTTAAAATTTTATTTGATCAATTTGGGAATAGGAAAGACTAGTCTAACACACAATCATGTAGTCTTATCATGATTTGTATAGTCCTCAAATCTATCTTTCCATGATATATATATATATATATATATATATATATATATATATATATATATAGAATGTAATGCTCTTAGTTGAACTTCTCCTACATGAGGATTTATCAAAAACTTATTGTGCTCATGATGATCTCCTAGAATCAAGTCATGTAAATAAAATTTGCAAAGCAAATCTTGCTGATCAGGTTCAACACTATAAAAAATTTCCAAAAATGTTGTTGGCTGCAAAATTTTATAAGGAAGATGACAGGAGAACTACAAAAGCTACCATCTAGAAAATTATTCAAATAAAAACAAACTGTATGAAGGAAAAGGATTCCTACATGCCAAAAGAGTTTCCCCTAATTTGCATGGGACATCCTACAAATTTTCTTCTAACTTTTGGTCTTTAGCTTCTAATTCTTTCTTTTCATTTTCCAAGAGTTTGCTTGAAGAAGTTGCATCTTTGTTTTTCTGTTTAAGTAAAAAAATTCTTCTTCAATTTGATATAGCATTTATAAGGGAGAAATTCCTAGATCACTTGTTTAACAACCATGGTCGACAAATACCTTAGGAGGAGAAGGTGTAACAGTAGGTGGTTAGGAAGAGTTTACCAAATTGTACAATATATTATTTTCTTTCTTCAGATTTACTACATATATCCAAAGATCTATTTATTCATTTTCATGTTCATTTATTATTTATTCTAATTTGTGAACTTCTGATGCATGATCAATAGATGTTGTATCTAGTTTCTACACCAAAGATGAGTTGAGATGATCCTTATTCTATAATTGACTAATCAAGTCAGTAATATCAGTTGTTTTTTATTGCTATAGAGCTTAAGCTTGAGAAAGCTACAAGGTTAGTTGCATAACAAGATCATTTAGATTGGATGATTCACCTTTCTCATTGGTACATATAGTTTTCCCTTTGTCCATTACAATTTCAATTGGAACAGGTGGTTATTCTGCCATACTTGATTCTTTTTCCATGTGTGGCTCTTCTTCTAAATTTAGATCCTCCATTATGATTGGAGAGTTCCTTTCAGAAGGAATTTCTTCAATATCTATAGTTGTAGGGATATTCTAATGTATGGGGGAATGAGACACCATTTAAGACTATCTAAAATATCTACAGCTTCTTGTTTATCTTTTTATGTTAAAATGAGCCTTCTCCTTATTTTAATTACTCTTTGAGCTACACTTGGTTTGCTTTCCTTCTCAACCACTAAAACCTTGGTCTTCTCAAGTTCTATAGAAATATTTCATCTTAATTTTCTTCTTCTTAACAAGGGATCTAGTTGTACTATAGAGTCATGAGGTTCTTGTGGGGACCTTGAAACTTCAAGGTTTTGAGACCTTGTGATTCTTCTTCTTGAAGAAGAAGAAGGGATTCTTGTGGAGACTACAGTCTGAGATTTTTTCCTTGGTGTTGTTTTCTTAGCTGATATAGCAGGTGGAGATGAGTGTTCCTTTGGTACATTTGGGGTTTTTTATGCAGGTAAATTTGGAATTTGTTGTGCTATACTACTATTCTAAAATTCCTCCCAGACTTCTTGTCCTTGTTGAAGGAAGTGATGTTGGATAATGAGCTGAATAAGGCCATGATGCATAAGAACAACATTAGGTGTAGTAGACATAACTTGAAGAGCACTATACAAGAAAGATGGGAGGTTAATTTCTTACTAAGGGTTTTGTCTCCCATGTTTAAGATGTATTAACATTTTTATGGTGTCTCCCCTTAAAAGATTGTGTTATCCTTCACAAATGATATATTTGAGTACCCACTTGGCTATAGATTTTAAGGGTTCAGAAAGTGAATTTTTACTAATCCTTTTTGATTTTTCCTTAAAATTTACTAGACATGAAGTTACAATTTGCTCGTTACCATTAAAATGACTAATTAAATCACTAAATGAAATTTTGCATGTAGCTCTCATTCTCTCTTCTAAAACTTGTATAATTTGGCTTATAAAATGAGTTATAATAAAAATAACAATGCCTTTTACAATTGAAAATTCAGAGGTGAGATTAGTAATGAATTCACTTACCATTGTTTTGTCGAAACCCTAGCACATTTCAATGAAAGGTAGCTAGCCATTGGCTCTAAACACTACTACAAAACCTTTGTCCTTAAAAAACTTTGTTGCATTCTTTAGCTCTAATCTCATCTTCTATCCCATTTCTATGTAGAGTTACAGTCAACTCGATTTCTTTAACTCCAATTGAGGTGTAGACTAGTCTTTTTTGAAGTCAATAGGAAATAGTCACTGAGAATTTGTAGACCAGCTTCTATTAAAGTCTGTAGAAATGAAATAGTTTATATGAAATGCTATAGCTACAAGAGTCCATAGTTTGGTATGATACCTTGATACAGTGAAGCACCATATGTTTATACGGAGTGTGCCAACTATTTTAGCCATTATTAGACATTAGGTGAAATGATGACGTGTCACTTTGATGGTGACATCGATTCATTACTTCATTTAAAACCCCTTTTTATGACATCCCATCATTATCATAATTGATGACTCAATTGATAAAATCAAATTTGTACACTCATCCATACACCTTTGGCAGCTCAATTGCATGCTTTTTCATTATGGCATGTGTCATTCTATTTTGGAAAATTCAAATTTAGGTCATTTCTATAGAATGGTGTCTTAATTAAATCAAAGATAATTAGTTAACTAAATATAGATAAATAAAATATATGTCTTACTTTAACCTTAGATGTATCCTTAGCTCACCATGTGTCCTACACAAATAAGTTTGCATGGATTAGTTTATTGCATGGAGACGACCAATCATAGTGACATGATGCAATTTTCTATTTCTTTTCTTATAAATTTTGTTTTTGCTCTTTGGCTTACCATTATTGTTTTTTAGCCAAATCCCCTTTTTGTAATGCATAGCCAGCTAACAAACTAGTTTTCTAGGCATGCATTGTAAATAGTGTCCTTGGAACGATTTTCACTATTGATGTTTTTTTTTTTTTTTGGAACTGAAGGATTATCAAGGAGCATGTCCTCTGGAAGAAGCAAAACTCTCTAGAATAGCTACTTGATCCTTTATTTTTTGAATAAATTCAATTTTATTGAGAGGTTTATGATAGAGCTGTAATCTATGCCCATTGACTAACAAAGATCTTCTACTGTCATCAATAGGTATTATCTTAACAAAACCATTTTCATAGATATCCTCATTTTGATATGGTCCCAACCACCTTGTTGGTAGTTTTCCTTTAAACTATTGAAATTTGGAATCAAACAATAGTGCCCAATCTCCTTTTTGAAACTTTTGTTGCTTGATTTGTGAATCATGCCAAATTTTTCTTTGATTTTGTACCAATTTAGTTATTTGTAATACTTCCATCCTCATTTCATCAAGTTGATTAAGCTATAAGAGTCTTTCTTTTTGTATTTATTCTTATTCAATTCCTACTTCTATAGCTATTTTCAAAGTTTTTAATTCAAATTCAATAGAGAATAAAGGCTTGTTACCATAAACCAATTAATAAGGTGAAAATCCAGTTGTTGTTTTCTAAGTAGTATTATAGGGCCAAATAGCTTTTAGTACCTTATATGCCCAATCCTTTTTGATAGAATTAACAACCTTGGTTAAAATGGTTTCCAATTCTCTATTGGTGACTTCAACTTGCCCATTAGCCTATGGATGGTATGGAGATGTTTTTCTATGTTGAGTTTGATGTACTTGCATGAAGTGCTTTATCATGTTTGACATGAACTGCGGTCCTTGATCTGAGACTATCTCCCTTGGAGCACCAAATCTTTGCATAATTTTGAAATATAATAAATCAACTACCATATCTTCTCTAGAATGAGTTAATGCTTCCAATTCTACCTACTTGGTCATGTAGTCTGTACATACTAGGAGATATTCTTTTCCTCTAGAAAGAGGATCTACAGGACCTATAAAATCAATTCCCAATTTCTCAAATGGTTCTAAAATCAATTAAGGATGAGGGTGTAGAGGCATCTCTATTGAAAGAGTAGGCTATCTAATTCACTGACAAGCATCACAGTGTCTGACATATATTTTTACTTGTTGATGAAGATGAGGCCAATACTATCTTGCTCCCAAGATTTTATGTGTGGTTTTTTGAGCTGAGTAATGACCTCCTCCTAGTTTATCATGACAAGCTCTGATGATATCATAAGCTTCACCATTTGTCACACACCTATGAAACATGTGGTTAGGTCCAAGTTTAAATAACATTCCATTAATCTATTTAAAAGAACTTTCTTTGATGAAATGTTTCTTTTCTTTTTGTGAAAATTGTAGAGGAAACTTCCCTATGGTAAGGTATTTGGCTATATCAACAAACCATGGAGATTTTGATGATATAGAAAATAATTGTTCATCTATAAAGTCATCTTTCACTAGTTTTTCTTGACCTATAGTGTTCATTCTTGACAAGAAATTAGTAACCACATTAGACTTCCCTAGTTTGTCTATAATAGTAACATCAAATTCTTATAAGAGCAAAAACCATATAATAATCCTAGCTCCCACAATTGGTTTATTGGTAAGATATCTAATAGCTAAATGGTCTGTATAGACAAATACCTTATAGCCTATTATGTAGTGTCTAAATTTGTTAATTGCATAGACTACAACTAGGAATTCCCTCTCAATTATGGTGTAATTTTTTTCATCATGTGTCATGCTTTTGCTACTATATTATATAGCATACATGTTACCCTCTTCATCCTTTTGTCCAAGGACTACTTCTAGTGTTGTATTAAAAGCATCTCTGTATATATGGAATGACTTAGTCTAATTTGGTCCTCTCAATACTGGAGTAGTAACAAGTTTAGCTTTAATGGTCTCAAAGGCCTGCTGGAAACTATCACTCCATTCAAATATACTATCTTTTGTAAGCAAGGCAAACATAGGGGCAGCTATTTGGCTAAACTTATCTATGAAGCATCTGTAGTAACTAGCATGTCTCAAAAAACTCTTAACTTCAGTTTGTGTTTGTGGGATGGGTAAGTTGGAAATTATTTCAACTTTCTTTAGATCAACTTGAATGCCTTTTACAGAAATATGGTGTCCTAGGACTATTCCTTCATCCATCATCAATAAACATTTCTCATGGCTCAAAGATAATTGATGTTCCTTACATTTGATCAGTACTCTTTCAAAGTTAGTAAGATATTCTTCATAAGTTCCATCATAAATGGTGAAATCATCCATATATACCTCAACTCAATCATTTATAAGGTCAAAGAATATTATCAGAACTACTCTTTGGAAGGTTGCTAGAGCATTATAGAGTCCAAATAGAAGTAATCAATAAGAAAAAATTCCTAAAGGGTAGGTAAATGTGGTTTTATCTTGATATTTAGCTGCTACCATTATCTGGTTATACCCACTAAACCCATCCAAGAAAGAAAAATATCTCTTTCCTACTAAGTTGTCAAGAACTTGATCAATGAAAGGTAAAGGAAAGTAATCTCTTAATGTTGCTTTGTTCAATTCTCTATAATCTACACATACTCTTAAATTTCTATTTTTCTTGGGCACAATTACCAGAGGTGAAACCCACTATCTATCTGAGATGGGGTAAATAAACCCAACTTCCAGCAACTTTTGGATTTCTATTTTGACTATTTCCTTTAATGTTGGGTTTATTCTTCTTTGTGGTTGTCTGACTAGTTTGATAGATTATGTGTAAATGTGATGAGTGCATATGCTAGGGTAAATTCCTTTCATGTCGGTATAATCCCAAGCAAAATCCTTGGTATGTCTTTTCAATACTTCAAAGAGTTGATCTTCCTCTTCATTTGTTATCCGACTATTAATGTTCAAAATCTTTCTAGATAATACCATGATTGGTTTTGTACCTGGGTATTTGGATTCTATTTAATTAAACTCACTAATCAATGAGTTTAGAGGATATGGATGAGGAATTAGCTTATGAAACATGGTTACATTATCAACAAACTCTTTTCTAGGAGGAATTAGTCTTGCTAAAAACTAATGGAATGCATCTAAGAAATGAGTTTGCTATTGTTCTACCAATTTCCACATACTTTCCTAAATCAATCTATAATCATATAATGAGGAAATAATAGAATAAGTATAAGTGGAGGTTTCAAAATTTTCTATCTGACCCAAGAATCCTAAACTAAGGTAGTCCATAGTTTTTGGACTGGCCCAGTCCATAGCTTTCGAACTAGCAGAGTCCATAGCTTCTGACCTGGCATAGTCCATAGTTTCTAGGTATATGTCTTCATTTAATTCTTCCAAGTGTTTTTTAACTATGATCATGGATAAGGAGGAAATTTTGTTTAATATGTTGTCTGATTCATCCATCCAAAGTTCTTGTATGCAATTTGTTGATGGTTTTGCAAGAGGATATAAGGAGATGTATTTGAATTTTAACCCATTAGAAATGGTCATGTCTCCTGACCTGCAATCAATTAATGCTGCTACAGTAGCCAACCATGGTCTACCTAGGATTATGGGATATTCTAAATTCTTTGTTTTGGGTTGCAAGACCATGAAATATGTTGGATACTCTCAAGACTCTATTAACACTTCAACATTTTCTATAATCCCTTCTAGTTTAGTTACAGATTGGTCTGCCATTTGAAGAATGGTAGTTGTGGGTTGCATTTTCATAAGAGATAATGCATTGAGAGTATTAGTTGTCATAACATTGATTGTTGCTCCCAAATCTACCAAGACGTTAGGAATTTCTTTACCTTCGATTGTGACTGTGATCACTGGGCTTGTCAGATCTACATATTTTGGAACTAATAGTTTTCCTACTAATAAATCAGTAACTTTTCCATCAACATGAATAATTATAAAATATTTTTCTTTCCTCTCAGGTGTTTTGATACAAAGGTTTTTGATGATCTTATTTAATATAGGTATATCCCTAATAGCTTGTAGAAGGGGTACCTCAATATTGATCTTTTACAACTCATGGACCAAGTTTGATTTTGGTTTAATATCAAGTTCTCTTAATCTTTTTGGAAAAGGAACTAATGGTGTAGTAGTGTTTTCTTTGTTTACTTCAGGGCACATTTTGATTTCAACTTCTCTAGTGTTTACTTGAGATGATTCTTTTAATTTTCATCAGGTATCTCATAAATGAAAAATGGAGGTTTTTATATATTTTTTTCTGATCTTAAATAATTGTTTAAACACTTAATATCTCCAACATTGATTGTATCTTCCTATTCATTAACATAAATAGGTGCTGGTTATTTATTTTTTGGATTTTCTATTAGTTGTGTAGGTATTGAGGGTTGATTGATTTTTCCTTGTTGCTGAATAACTGGGGGTCGCATAATAGTTTGTTGTTAAAGTGGTCTTCTTGGTTGGTTGAATTATGGCTATGTATTCCACTATTGATTCCATTATTGATATGGTTGTGGCATCCATTACTATTATGGTACCCATTATTGCTATGGTTGTGGCACGATCCATGGAGGTGTTGACATCCAATCTTGTCCTACCCATGGATTTTGAATTGATGGAAATTGGGGTTGATTCCAAAATAGTGAAATAATTGAAACATTCCATGGTGTCATCCATGGATTAACTAGACTTCTTGCATTAAATTATCCTTGAGCCTAGTTTTATGGGGCAAAGTTTTGTCTCTGAATATAATTTACTTCTTTAATGGATTGGACTTGTGTTTTTATTTGATTCTTTAACACATGTAGAAGGGTGAAATATTTGGTATCATGATCTATTGCATCACAGATCCCACATGATGAAACATTGGTTCTATTTAGGGGCCAGTCTCTAAGGGTGTGTTTCTGTCTACACTTAGGATAGTAGCTTGCTAAGGTTTATGTTGCATTTGCCTTAGCTTGAAGGCCATTCAAAGTAATATTTAGTGTAACTAGGATATATGTCTTTAGATTAGAAAATTCTTCCATTAACTTACCCACTTCATTAGATTTTCCAAACTTTCCTTTTCTAATTCTAGGTTTTGTTCAAGATTAATTGGTATAAACCTTAGAAATTTGATCAAAAGCCAACTTATTTATATCTCTACCTCTCATAAAATTTAAGGCATCTCTAGTGTCTTCATCCAATCCTTTCAAGAAAACCAATTTCTAAACATCTTTAGTGAGTGGATAATTGCTTATTTTATGAGTGAACATGAATCTATCCAAATAATCCTCTAAATATTCATCCTCATTCTATTTGATTTTGAAGAAATTCTATTTTCTTTCTTGTACTCAGTAGTAATCTTGGTATTTGTTCAAGAATTTTGTTTCCATGTCATTTCATGTTCTGATAGAATTTCTAGGTAAACCCATGAACTATCTCATAGATGCATCTTTAAGAGTAGAGGGAAATAGTTTTAATTTCTAGCTATCAGTTGTGTAATCATAGGTTTGGCATAGCACCTTAAACTCAAACAAGAATTGATTAGGATCTTCTATAGATCATCCCCAAAAATTTGGCAAATTAGCCGGTGAAATATTTTTCATGGGGGTTTGATCATTAAGATCTACAACAATAGGAAAGAAAAAAGTCCTTCCTAGTTGTGAAAGTTATTGATTTTGTTGGAGAGACATTTCTTCTTCTTTTGATGATATTTCAAAGTTGAGATGATCTTCTCACTGAATATTTATGGTATCAGTTATGGGTTGTTCAAAGTTCTTAGAATTTTCTTCAACTATGGATCTTTGAAATGATTCTTCTAAGTCTTTGGCAATCTCTAAATAATGTCTTCTTACAAGAGATTGATCATGAGGAATTTGTCCTATGGGGCTTGCGTGTGGCAATGGCCTAGTTTCTATCCAAGTTTCAGAAGATTCTTGCAGATAGGTTTCACTTACAACTTTTGGTTCACTACTCAAAGATATTGGAGGAGTGTCAACTTGTGTTCTTCGTGGAAACTTTGGGATGAATCATCCTTTAGAATCTCTAGGATGGTACATCAATTTATTGACTATTTTGGGATTTTTATATTTTTTTTGTTTTTTACTCTAGACCAATAATTATTACCTTACTAATACCTTGTGTTCCTTGACAATGACACCAAAAATGATGAGTGTCATCTAACTCCTCATTTAATCAATATTCAATTGATGTCTTATCAACCAGGGCTAGTGTCCAGAGCTATCTACAGTAAGGTACAAGATGGTAGATCTAGAAGGCTGCTTATGAGGGTGCTTGATAATCCTATTCTAACTTTGAATAAAGAAAGGAATGTGTCCTAAATTACATGACTCATGCCTTTTCTAAAAAATAAAGAAATCAAACTAGTCCACTCTTTTGCTTGAAATTAAAAATCACACTCTTATTTACGTTTGCATGGAAAGTAAATTCACACTCCTACCTATGAAAGGAAATTTGCTTCACACGTCTGTTGTAAAAGAAAACACACTTTGCTTAGAAAAGAAATGAAATAAGAAAATGCTTTTTAAACTATGAATTTGTTTTGATGTTTTTATGAATAAATGCAAATAGTAACAAGATTGTAATTAATTATAACAATGAATTAATAAAAAATAACATAAATACCGTACATAGTTCCTGGTTCCAAGGAGATTGGTCCCTTACTCCTCTTGAACTCAGGGACAAATAATAATCAGTGCTGGAAATTGAAGTATTAATTCATAAAAATAAAATGATTACAATCTAGCTGAAACCTGTATGCTTATACAAATATTTTATATAATATCCAATTTTTGATTCTTTATTCTTGATTACTTTTAATGACAAAAGTCTTACACTTTATACTAATACAATCAACTCAAAATAGGATACAGAGAAATAGGATTCCTTGGTCGATCCATTCATCTAAAGATAAGAGATTGGATTTCTAAGAGATCTAATTATTTTGATGAAATAATATACTATCCTATAATAGTCCCAAAATCTAATTACATAAAATTTTATCAAAATCAAGTCCTTTAAAATAGCAGGCAGTTATTTTCCTTATTTGATTCCAGTTGGAATGGTTCTCTCTTATCCTATCTGGCTGTCGGCTTCCTATTTGTAGCTTCGTCTTTACAATTTTTTTGAAATTGACCCTGCATAGTTGGGAGAAACAAACCTATATATTCCATATAAATGAGCTTACAAATTCCATATAAATGAGCCTATGGATTCTATAGAAACAATCTTGTGGAGTCTGTAGAAACAAGCCTACAGAGTCTGTAGAAACAAGCATGTAGAGTCTGTAAAAACAAGCCTATAGAGTCTGTAGAAGCAAGCCTATAGAGTCCATAGTTCTGATAGATGGAGATCAAAATGGAATGTTTATTATACATCACCTGTGTCTTCTTCTTGAGCATTCTTCACAACAAATATCACTAAAACATGTTATGTATTAGACATTAATGACAAAGTAAAGGTTTAGTCTTTGGTTTGATATAAATAAGACAAATATCTATTTTCCATGTAATAGCTATCTAACAATCTAAGATTTGCATAAGTTAATATCCTTTGAGAGATTAATTGAATGAAATAACACGTCAATAATGAGCCATATTCTAAGCTCATCATTATGTAGATAGAAAGTGGTGTTATAGATAACAATAATACTATGAATCACCAATGGTTTGCCTACCTTTAGTCATATAAAATGCAAAAAATTGATAACTTGAGTATGGATAATGACACCCAATCCTTAGATCCATCTTTCTTACTGTCATAACCCTTGTAGGCTTACTTTTACTGATTCTTAGTCATTTTTGGCCTATTAGATTTGATCCTAGCCAAGCCATGACCCTCTCTTTATGACTAATCCATCCTCCTAGGCCCCCTTAGCTTAAGACAATATCACCCAACTTGGACACTAACATCAAACCCTAAAGTGTCTAACTTTTGATGCTATTATCCAAGTGCATCTTAGGCCCCAACAATTATTTCTTTCTATTTATCTTCAATCATGTCAGCCTAATATGAATTCATTTAACTCATGACCAATAAATCCATATAAAATCTCATTCAAAGATCATTTAGAAAGGGTTGGAAAATATCACTCAAGTAATCTTCCCTATTCTCTACATACAACCAACCTATACACTTTCAAGCTAATGCAAAACCTTACCTCAATTCCTAGTCATCTCAAGCATACTCAATTTTAACATTTCTTGAATTTTATTCACTATTGCACCAAAAACTCTTAAAGGGAGAACTACACATGGCTTGTTCCCTCCTCAGAGTATTGGTATGTAGGTAGTGTGTCCACATATGAGGTGTGAAACACATCTAATGAATCTTATACACACTAACCCCTTTCCCTATTTACTAAATTTCCATTCAATTACATAAAAGATAAAAGTACACATAGAATCAGCTCTATATTGATAATGAAGCTTTGAAATTTGGTACATAGCCTCACACTAACCAGGTGAACAAAACCCAAAAATACCAAATCCTCAGGAGAACAACACAAGAGGACTATAACATCAAAGTCCAGGGTGTCTAGTTCCAGTGCTCTTATCTAATCAAGAAAGGAAGTTTAGGGGTTTGTTTGGAAGTGTCTTAGGCCTACACATAAATTTATAGATTTTGTCTCAATCAGATCAACATAGAATAAGACAAGTTTAATTTTCTCTCACACTATTAAAAATATCTTATTATAAATAAATTTCACAAATCAATAGCTTTAATTTAGAATATTATTTAATGATTTTTCCTTAATTAGACCCTTTTATTATTTAGGAATTAAACACTAATTTCCCCAAAAATAATAAATCACTATCCCTTTCCTAGTGTACCCTTTAAGGTGTGCATTCAGAGAGACTGAGATTTGACGGGTTCTTTCAAGACAGAAAGTATTAGTAATTGATAAAGTTTAAAAATATTATTTGTATACTTAATGATGATTTACCCTCCTCTAGTCATGGTCCTTTAGTTTCTCAAACATTGACAATTCTAGAAACATCTAGGAAAGGTAAGGATCTACTTGTATCCTAACTCCAAGTTTTACTACTATTTTAGCTCAGTTATAACAAGTTTGTAAAGTGTTCAATGACCTTTCCACCTTCTTAATTAATATAGTTTCTAATCCTCTACTTTAAATTAGGTAAAAGTTTAATTTTTTGATCCATTATCTGATCTTGAGACATCCAGTGATCCGAGTAACAATTCAAGAGACAATTTGGGTGATGGTTCTACCCCAATTGATGACAAAATTTTTGGGAACCATAAATTTTGGACCATAGCTCTGATTGACTTCTTGTGTGAACTGTTGGAAAGCTAAGAATGAGGATACCATGGTGATATGGCATGGATATTTTCTCAATAGTTTTTGACCCCTAAAAACCTAATAGAAGTGCCCTAAATTTCAATTTTAGTAGTGTAATCTAAAAATAGTAAGTTTCTAAAAATAGTAATTTCTCAAATTCTATATTGTTGTAAATTGTGGAAGTCAAACCACTTAATCTCCCTCAAGATTTGTGACTTCCACATCTTCCTCCTACCTTCAAAATTTGTATAAATGAAGATGTAACCCAAAATGAAAATTATATATCTCTTCCTAGAGATAAGCATATGGTTGTATTGCAATCTTGATTAATAAAACATCTCTTCTCAGAGAAATCATTGTTACTATGTTATTTTTGTGTTCTTTAAATATATATCAATTAAAACTTTTGATTTTTGTATTAGTGGTATTAGAGTGGTTTGTCTTGAGAGTGTATGATCTTGAGGATGAGGTCAAGCTACAAGAAGCTTGGGTGGAAAATAATAGAGCTTCCAAACTATCCACCTATTCACTCTAAATGACTTCAAATAGTGGATAACACTGAGACATCTGATACCTTTAAGTAAATGGTGAATGAATCTCTCCAACAAAAATAAGCACATATACTACAACAATTCACCCAAATTTTCTAAATCTTGATGGGAAATTTTGGCTCTTCATTTGCACTTCCTGGCTCCTCATCCATGGAATGTCCTTTTAATGCCCCAACACCCTTCAAGGTTTAGGTGAATTTTTACATCCCTACATTTGAGGGAAAAATCAATGCTGATGTAGTAGAAAATTAGTTGGATCAATTGTCTTCCTACTTTTCTATAAATAAATTAACCGATAGAGAAAAGATCACTTTTGCTCTTTTCAAAGCATCATTACCCACAAAAAATTATGTACAAAAAGAGGTTTAGTATAGATGACATTAGCCTTGATGTGGAACCTACCTAGGATGATTTCATGGAAGAATTAAAGGAAGAATACTATCTCATTGGAGCATATTATGATCTATACATATAATGGCAACAACTTCACCAAGGTAAGGACTGATTTATTCAATATTACACTAAATTTTTTCATTCTCTATCTACGAGATTGGGCATCCAAGAAAGTTAGAAACATAAGACTCTCAAATATCATGGTGGACTATAATGGTACATATGGGGGAAATATAACTCTTCAATTTGGAAACCATCAGTGAGGCATACAAGTTCATAGTGAAGATTGAACAGAAGCATGGAAGAAAAAATATGAAGAGTCAACCTTTGAAATGGAAAAGTGATAAGGAAGGTCAAATATGAGGCCAAAATTGGAAGTAAAAGGAGTTTCAAGATAATAAACCCTAGAAGGGGAAGACTAGAAAATGGTGCGATTACCACAAAACTAGAACTCACTCCAAAGAAGAATGTCAAGCCATCAAATCACTACCTTTTGAGTCATAATAATTGAGATCTACTACTCTATCTTATACACAACCTATAGTCAAAGAGGATGAAGAAGAGATTATAGATGTTGACCCTGATACTATTACTACTTCATCATAGACCTATGAAGAAAGGCCATATGATAAGGAAAGGTTGTTTCACTCCAAATTATGGGTAAAAGGTAAGCCTTTGCATTTTATTTTTGATAGTGGGAGTTAAAATAATTTAATATCTGCTAAATTTGTGAAAAGTCTAAATCTATCTATGAAGCCTCACCCAAAGCCATATAGTATTGGATGATTGAGCCTAGAGAGTGACCTTCATGTCACCCATCAGTGTCTTCTTTCATATGTAATAAAACCTTTCCAAGATGAAGTCTTGTGTGATGTGGTCAATCTAGATGTTTGTGATGTACTCCTTGGTCAGCCATTCATATATGATCAACATGGCATATATGAATCATGAACCCAAAGAATCACCCTCACTCTTGGAATGTGGTGCTACAAGGTTCTAGAGGTACCACCTCCCACATTTGTCTCCCTAATTAGTGCCAAGCAATGTAAGAGATTGGTGGAGAAGAAAAAATAATTTATTCTCATGGTGATTAAACCACAAAAATCCAAGAAGGTTAATGTTGTAATCCTAACTACACAATCAACACAAAAATATAAGCAAATGGGATAAATCATGAGAGAATATGATGACTTACTCAAGTCATCCATGGGAGTTCCACTTCATTAACAGGTAAAATATTCTATCAATTTGATCTTAGGATCACCTTTCCCTAATAATCCTATGTATCATAAATCAATTTTAGAGAATGATGAGATAAAAAGGTAGATTTAGGAATAGATTTAGAAGGGTCACATCAGGCTAAGCTCTTCACCTTGTGGTAGCTTGATTTTCTTGGCACCAAATAAAGATGGAACATGGAGGCTTTGCATTGACTATCAAGCCCTAAATAAAATCACTATGAAGAATTACTACCCCTTCCCTAGGATTGATGACCTACTGTACCAACTCCATGGTGTGAAGTTCTTCACCAAAATTTATCTCAAATTTGGCTATCACCAAATTCCCATCGATCCCATTGATGTCTGGAATATTGCATTCAAATCTAAGGAGGGGCTCTTCAAATGTTTGGTTATGCCTTTTGGCTTGACTAACACACATACAACATTCATGAGGATGATAGATGACATCCTGTGACCCTTAACTAACTCATTCATGGTTATATACCTAGATTATATACTCATCTATAGTAGAATTTGGGAGGAACATATGCAACATGTTAGTAAGGTACTTTAAACTCTTCAAGAGCACAAGTTGTGTGCAAACCTTGATAAATGTAGATTTAGAATGAAACTAATTTAGTACTTAGAGTACATTGTGAATGAGGAAGGGGTCCATGTCAATCCAGAGAATATTTGGGTTATTTAAGAATGACCTACACCAAGGACCTTCATAGAACTTCATAGCTTCTTGAGTCTTGCAAATTTATATCATACGTTTGTTCTTAGATTCTCACATGTTACTTGGCCACTAAGCCAAGTGACTAAAGGAGGAACTAAATTTACATTTTAGTGGGGCAAAATAAAATAAAGGACATTTGAGAATTTGAAGAACAAACTTTGCTCAGCCCTTGTTCTTGCCTTCCCATATTTGTATCAACCTTTTGAGTTGATGATATATGCATCTGAATATGACATGGGAGTTGTCATCATACAACATGGCCATCCTATTGCATATCATAGTGAAAATTTCATTGATACAATTAGGAAATAATTGACATATGACAAGGAGATGCATGCCATTATACAATCCTATAAATAATGGAAACACTACATCTTGAGGAAAGAGATGGTTATCCACACTAACCATAGACCATTGGAATTCATCCAAAAATAGAGCAAAATATGAAATGAGAGGCATCAAAAGTGGGCCACATATCTGTAACAATTCCATCTAATAATCAAAGACAAAAAGGGGAGATCAAATATGACTATAGATTATCTAATCCACCCACCAATTATTGTACTCACAATAGTTCTTGACTTGTGCAGATACGAGACTACCACTTGGGGTGCTCTGTATGAAGTAGATCCTACCTTTGCTGATACATATCAAGTGCTTCAAGAAGATAAACATGTTTCTAATTTTTATTTACAATATAATGTCCTCTATCACATGGGCTACATCTATGTTCCAGCTATAGAGCAACATAAGATGATATGGGAAGCACATTTTAGTAGAACAGCTAGACACTTTGGTATAGAGAAGACATTGGTAGTTCTTCAAAAACACTTCTACTGGCCCCATATGTGAAAGGATGTGGAAATTTAGCTCAAATATTGCACCCCATGTGTGATATCCAAGCCAAAAAATAAGAAGCAAGGATTGTACATGCCATTGTCAAAACCAACTAGGCCTTGGGAATCTATCTCAATGGATTTTCTCTCAAGTTTTCTCACTTGAAAATATGGTAAGGAATATATTTTTGTTGTAGTTGATTGTTTTTCAAAAATGGCTATCATGATTTCTTGTAAAAAAATATGTCTACTAAAGAAACTGCTTAACTATATTTTAGTCATGTATGGATCTATTTTGGTCTCCCCAAGTCCATTTTCTTAGATAGAGATATCAAGTTCCTAAGCATTTTCTAGTCCATTCTATGGAAGATGATGGATAACAAGCTGATGAAGTTCATAGCCTTCCATCCAAAGACTGATAGTCAGATAAAAGTGGTGAACCACTTGATTGTTCACATGATTCAAATGTATCACTCCAAACATCCATGCACATAAGACGAGGGGCTTCTTTTCATACAACATGGATGTAATTGGGACCTACACGACTTGACCAATCACAATTCATTCCAAGTACACTTTGAGTTCCAACCCATGGCACCAATTGATATATACATTCCATTTTCCACCATGGAATACACACCTCATGGGAGATTTGAGGCAAAAAAAAGTAATAAAGTTCATTAAAAAAATGCAACACATCAAGAAATAAGTTCATGACATATTAGAGAAGACAAATCAAAAGTATAAGCAACACCATGATAAGCATAAGATTACACACCATTTTGCTATGGGTGATAAGGTCTAGTTTTGGATTCAAAAGCAATGACTTGCAGGCCCACATAATTTTTTTTGGCCTCTATGATATGGTCCCTACATGAAACTGCTTTTGAGTTGAACCTACCAGCCTACCTTGGTTTGCATCCAATATTCAATGTGGAGCTCCTCAAACCATATCATCTACCTATATTGGACACTTTAATCATAACAGAACAACTGAACATTGATAAGCTTGATCCATAAAGTTTTGCTCTAGTGGAGGAGGATCAGATTGTGGACACCTAGATGAAGATAACAAGAGGACACTCTATTTTGCTTTATCAGGTGATCAAAAGGGGCCAACTTAGCCACCAAATTGAGTGGCTCATAGAGAATCAAATTAAGACACAACTACCAAACTTGATGAGGAATATTGATGCAATGGGGACCATTACTTCTCAAGGAGGGAGGAATGATCTAGGCAACAATTCAAGTGATAATTTGGGTGATGGTTCTACCCCAATTGATGATAGAACTTTTGGAAGCCATAAATTTTACACTATAGCTCCAATTGACTCCCCATTTGAACTGTTGGAAATATAATAATGAGGAGAACATGGTGAGATGTCATAAATCTCTACTCAATGGTTTTTGACCCTTGAAAACCCAATGGAAGTGCCCCAAATTTTAATTTTAGTAGTGCAGTCTAAAAATAGTAAGTTTCTAAAAATAGTAATTCCTCAAATTTTGTATTATTGTAAATCATGGAAATCAAACCTATTAATCTCCCTTAAGATTGGTGACCTTCCACATCTTCCTCCTACCTTAAAAATATGTATAAATGAAGATGTAATCCAAAATGTAAATTAGACATCTCTTCTTAGAGATAAGCATATGGTTATATTGCAATCTTGAGTAATAAAACATCTCTTCTTAGAGAAATCATTATTACTATGCTATTTCCATGTTCTCAAAATATCTGTCAATCAAAACTTTTGAGTTTTGGATCATCCATTGCTCTTCAGAAACATATACCTATAGATTCCTCACAACTTGTCATAAAGAATCCCCAAAAAACACTCCCTAATCTCTATTAAGTACCTATTAATCTTACATTTCAAATTTCATTTTAACAAATCCTCCTCAATAATAACAAATTTTAAGTCATTACCAATAGGTTCCCATTAAGACACAATACTCTTTCCAATTCCAATCTACCTAACACAATTATTCTAACATTCCCTCTAATACTCATTAGGTCTAGTCTAATATATATTAATGAGTTCCTTCTATACAAAAAGTTGTTTCTAATAAGCAATGAATTCCTATACCTCAAAAAAAAATTATTAGTTAAAAGTAGAAACTTCCTCCTACACAATAATGATTCTAAATTCTAACTTCCAATTGAAATCAATACCAATTTTATCCTAACTAGTCAAATACCAATCAAAACTAAATTCCCCCTAATCAATAAAATCCAAATTAATATCAAATTCCCCATAACCAATTCAATTTCAATGAAATAACTATTAATTATAATAAGTTCATGTAAAACTTTACCACCAATCTATTTAATTCATAAATTTATTCTCAGTTGTATAATCCCCCACCTACTTCCCAAGATATTTTCTTTCCCAAAAATTATAGGTTGTTTAGGATGCGATATTAGGTTTAAAATCTAGGAGTCAAAATAAAAAATATAAGTTAGATCATGTATATTCTTATCCATTTGATTCAATAATTTTCTAGACATCTTTTCCAGCTCATTTTGAGATTCCCAAATTTTATAAATATCAAGTGAAATGTGATCCAATAGAGCACTTAAGCCTATCTTTTGTTCCCTCCCAAGAGCTAAGATATAACACCAATTTCCTATTTCATTTATTTTCATGAATTTTAGATGGGCCTACTTTAGAATGGTTTACAAACCTACCAAAAGGTTTTATCACAAATTTTGATTATATATCATAGAATTTTATTAATCACTTTTCATATAAAATCAAACATGAGTTGAACATGATTGACTTGTGTGCTATCAAAAAAAGAGGAGGTGAAAGTTTTATTGCTTATATTAACATAAGGTAGGCCTATATTTACACATGTAATTCCTAATATTGAGTTATCAAATATATTCATGACAAATTTAAACTTAGAACTAGCTCTTAACCTTAGATTATTATGTATAGATAATTTTGATGATGTTATTACTAAAGGTTTCCAAATAGAGAAGGATCTCATTGATAAAGGATTGATCAAAATTTATTCACCAAATCAATCCAAACATCAAACTAAGAACCATAACCAAAACCACACTTCAACTTCAAATCCAAAAAGTGAGATAGAGAAGCCAAAACCTTTTAATCACAACAAGAATATGGTTGGGAATGGAGTTATAAAAGAAATACATGTCCAAATAGTGAAGTCACCACTAGTACATAAGGCTCCTTAGTCATAACCTCTTTCTTTATAAAGATAACCTCCTTCAAGGAATGAGTTCAATATAATACAATTTGATATTTTTTGAGAGACCATTGATAATGTATTTCACAAACTACTTGATGCGAATATGATTGGTTGGCCAAATACTAAATCCTTTGATAAAATTCAACCTAAAACAAAGTGGTATAGGGAAAATGAATATTGTGAATATCATTAGGTCAAAGGTCATGCAATTCATAGATGTGTGAAACTATGATAACTCATCTAAGATATGTTACAAAGATGGTAAATTAAGTTAAACAATGTATCATCCTCTAATTATAATCATAATATGGGGGTCTATACAAACCCTTTTCCTTAGAATAATACCAATCACCATGAGCAATAACGTCATTAACAAAATAACAACAATAATAAAAATTAGGGTTCCTAGGATAATAATGTTGATTACAATGATATCTCCTATGATTATAATGTAGTGGGATGTATCATAAAACATCACATAGCCAAGATCATGATTAATCCTCATTCCCATACAAATAATTCCTAACAAGAAAATCCATCCATTCTTTTATTAGATCTATCTATTTTAGTAATTCCTCCTTCCCATGATCCTCATCCTTGAGTTAGAATTCTAGGACATATTCATTATGATTTAAATTCTCATGTTTATATTCCCATTCAATATTTTGTTATTATAACTCAATGTCCTAAAATCACCCTTCAAGTGCATGTATCTTCCTCTATTTATCTTAATCCACCTTCTCATTATAATCATGTTCTAGATCAATCCAAACTGAAGTATACCCCTCCTCTTAATAAGTAGTATGATCTTGTGGATCAATTGAATAAGACACTGATGCGAATTTCCATTTTGGACCTTTTGTGTACTTATCAGCTTCACAAGGATATCTTATATGAACTATTGATCTAGTATCAAGTGCCTAACAATATTACACTGGATAAATTTCAAGAATTAGTTAGACACTTGTCTCCTAGCCCATAACTAATATTTAATCAAAGTGATATATCATCCCTTGGATCCTCCTACACCAATTCCTTGTATATTGAAATTATAGTTTCCATAAAATCAAAAGGGTACTTATAGATAATGTTTCTAGCCTTAATATTGTTCCATTAAAGCTAATACAATGTATGGGATATACTATAGTAAATATCAAGAATGATAACATTACTATTAAGGTTTATGATAATATTGAATGACAATGGGTATAATTTCCCTGCTCATCTAGGCTTGGGATTGTTGTCCATAGTACATTGTACCATGTCACTGATCTTGATTTTTCATATAATATCCTTCTCAGTCATCCTTGGATCTATGAGATGCATGCATTTATATCTATAGTCGATCAATGTATCAAGTTTCATCACTCTAGAATATAGGTCACTAATCCAAGGGATCGACAACTATATCAATATTATAAACATCTAGAAGCACAGGTTCACCAATATATGTAATATCTTAGTGCTTACCATGCCATAAAAAATGAAAAGCAAGTGATATATGATCCACTAAATTTTAATTATCTAGATTTTAGTACCCTTGCTTCCTCTTTAGATACACCCTTTTCCTTACTAAATTCCTCACTTCACTATTATTAATAAAGGCCTTGGTACTTGTAGTATTGAAAATGACTTTCATGTTGCCAAACTTCCTAGATCACCCAAATCCCATGGTAGGCCCAAGATGGAATGGTGCAAGAAGAAGGTGGAATATTATCATAAAGAGTCTCTTCCGTTCATCCTAGGAAAATCATTTAGTCAAGAGTATTTAAAGCAATAAGATGAGTCATGGTTTCACAATGAGGATTTTTATCCTTTTTTAGAGAAAAAAATACCCTATCCTAAATAGAATTATGGCTTATCATGCTTATAAAGGAAAATGTTTAGGGTAAAGGGAAAAGGTATATTAGACCATATTATTACTACAAATCATTCAAAGAAATAGGGAATTAGACACAAATCACCTAGGGTTGTCCCCACCCATCCTAAAAGCGATTCAACCTTTATGTTAAATGACAATGTTCCCAATAGTTACACAGAGTCTTATTATAACATTTATGATGATATTACCATTACTAATCTATTTGATTCATGTTCTGTTATCACTATTTTCCCTATTCTAACCCTTCCCCTCACCCACCATTATCCTAATATTATTTATTGAGACTAACAAGACTATGATATTATACTCAATGAGTTCTCAAATGAAGAATCTATTTTAGAGTTCATGGGCCTAAGAGATATTTTACTGATAGGTGACCACAAATAGGGATTTATATACACTTTGGAACTTGAGGCCTATTTTGGGGAGAAAGTGAACTTTATTGGTTAAAATAAAAATGAAACATTGATATCCTTGAGTTAAAACCTTATTAAGGCACTTTAAGATCAGGGAAAAAGTAAATAAAAAGACAAGTCCATTGGTGAAAACATGTTTTAGTTTCCATTGGATGGGGAAGTTTGCTCTTTTTCACAATAATCCCAAGAGTCCACAAGTCCATTATTATCATTTGGAGATGAAATAAATAATTAATATCATGAATAATTGGAGTGTATGGTCCTATAAAATCCATATTTAGTAGCTTATTGGCCATTCCTCCTATGAAGGATTTTGATTCTTTATACATAGTTACGTTTGAGAGTCCACATTCAGAGCTAGATGATTAGTTACCTTCTTTACCTATGATTCTGGATAATGGTTATAATACTCTTATAGAAGATACTACATAAGTGAATATTGGCATGTATGATAATCCTAAGAAAATAAAGTTTTTCATGTCTCTCACTCTAGAGGAATGTGAATTAATTATTTCCCTTATAACAAATTCCATTGATATATTTGTTTGGGCCTATTTTAATATGCTTAGTTTAAATACTTCTTTGGTAGTCCATCATTTGGTTATACATCCAGATGCTAAACCTATTAAGTAGAAGTTGAGGAATATGAATCCATGTATTTCTGTCCTTGTCAAAGTATACACTAAAAAGTTACATGTTTTATCAAACCTATTCCCTATGTTGATTGGATTTCTAACATTTTTCCAGCCAACAAGAAGACCAAAAACATCTAAATCTACATATATTTTAGAGATATTAACAAATATTATCCTAAAGATGATTTTATATTACTCAATATAGATATGATTATGGAATATATAGTAGGTCACAATATTTTATCTCTTATGGATAGTTTCTCTGGCTATAATCAGATCAAAATTGCTCTAGATGATCAAGCTGTCATAACATTCACAACTATTTGGGGAACATTTTGTTATAAAGTCATGTCATTTGGATTGAATAATGTTGGAGATACATATAAATGAGAAATGACTATTAACTTTCATGATCTCATGTATGACATTGTTGAAGACTATCTTGATGACATTCTAGGCAAATCCAAAACTCAAGCATAGCATCCTAAAGTCCTACAAGAATATTTAAAAGACTTCATGAATATAAAGTGTTTCTAAACCCTAATAAGTGTGTTTTTGGTGTTACATGTGACAAATTATTAGGATTCATTATCTTTTGTAGGGTCATTAAATTTGATCCAACCAAAGTTCAAGTTATTAATGAGATGCTTCCTGATGCTAGTTTGAAAACTTACATAGCCTATAAGGTAATCTCTAGGCTATTATATGATTTATCTTTCAACTTACTGATCATTATCTTCCATTTACACATATTTTGAAAAATGTCACTTAATTTCAATGGAATATTGAATGCCAATAATATTTTGAACAACTTAAGTAATACTTATCAAATCCTCTAGCACTTATTCCACTAGTGCATGGTAAATCATTGTTATTGTACATATCTACAACTGCCAATGCCTTTGGGGTACTTCTCACTTAGCATGGTGATCAAAGAAAAGAAAGAGTTGTTTATTATTTGAGCCATGCATTAGTCTCTTATGATAAAAAATATACTCAAATAGAAAAATATTGTCTTGTATTAGTTTTCACTTCTTATAATCATAGACATTATACATTGAATAATAAGACAATGTTGATTACAAAAGTAAATCCTTTGAAATATCTATTAGCAAAATCAGCTTTCGCTGGTTGAATGGATAAATAGGTAATGTTAATTATTAACTTTTCTATTAAATATACACATCATAAGTCTATCAAAGGTAAAGTATTATGTAATCAACTAGCTGAAACACCTCTTCATGATTTTATTCCTATCATGATGCACTTTCTTGAAGAGTCTATTATGACTCAAGTTGAGGCCAAAGAGTGGAAGATATATTTTGATGGCTATTTCATATCTCATGGTTTAGGATTAGGAATATTAATCATCATGCCAGAAGGTTATTTGATTTCTAAGGATTTTCACATTATATTTCCTTTTACTAATAACATCATTGAATATAAACCTTCATTTTCTAGGCTTCATCTTGTGATTCAGTGGAATATTCAACATTTGTAAGTATATGGTGATTCAAAACTACTTGTCAATAAATCCATTGATCAATATCAAACTAAGGATTAAAAATTTATACCTTAAAAAGGCATGGTATATGCACTCAAGCTCAAATTTGAAGTCATTTAGTTTGAATAGCTTCCTAGAGCCAATAACATGTATGTTGATGTAATGGCTACCATTGGCTCCATGATTACAATTTACACATCTATAAAAGAGTATCAATTTCCATTTGAAAACTTTGTTGCTTCAATATACAACTATTTATATTCAAAGATGATGTGTTCTTGCTAGTCCCAATTCTATTTGGTACACAAACATTTATTATTACCTCCATTATCAAATTCTTCCTTCTAACATCTCATGTAATGAAAATTCCTGAATCCAAACCACTTCTTGTTATACCATACTTGACAACATGATTTATTTTTGAGGGTATGATGGAACTCTACTTCATTATTTGAATTTATGAGAATTTGTCTTAGCGCTAAAGGAAGTTCATGAAGGGATTTATGGGGAACACACTAGTGGTATGTTACTAGATAAAAATCTCCTTCGTACTAGTTATTATTGGCCTACTATTAAAGTAGATATATGTGCTTATGTTAATAAATGTCTAGCAAGTCAAAAACATGGCTATCTTATTCATGATCCATCACAAGCACTTCAACTAGTTACAACTCCTTGGCCATTTTTTATATCTAGGCTTGATCTCATAGGAAATATTGAGCCTACTTCAGATGGCCATAAGCATATCCTTAATGCTACCAAATATTTCACTAAATGGGTAGAGGAAATCCCCCTCAATTATATAATTGGTAATAAAATTTACAAATTCATCTTAAACCATATCATTTATTGTTATGGTATTCCTTATGTTATCATCTTAGATAATGGCATGTCCTTTAAAAATAAGGACGTTGTAACCCTCTATTATAAGTTCCATATCAATAATAAGTTTTCCACTCCTTATTAACCCTAAGGTAATGTCCAAGTAGAAGCATCTAATAAAACACATATTAAAATCCTTAAAAACATTATTAATGAATTTGGCTACGACTAGTATTTTAAAATAATCCTAGCCTTGTGGGTACACCATAATAATATTTGCACCCCTATTGGTACAAATCCCTATTCCTTGGTCTATGGTTCTCAAGTAATTATTCTTATTGAGATCAAGCTTCCCTTCTTGAACATTTTTCCATAGGACTTTCTAGATTAAGAAGACTATTTAGTAGCTAGATTAACAGAATTGAAACTCCTAAAATAGAAATGGCTAGCTACCCTCAATCACCTCAAATCCTATTAGAATTATTTATGCTATGGTTATAACAAGTACATTATTTATCAAGAGTTTGATCTTGGTGATCTAGTCCCCATGTATAACTTTATTAATCATTTGGATTTCTAGGTGGAAAAATTCCATAGGATCATGAAGTAGGGTAATTGATCATTGGGTCATCTAGTTCATAATTATATAAACCAGACCCATAGTTAGCTATAACAATGAAGGGACCCAACTAATTAGGTTCAAACTTACATTTATTTTCCTACTCATTAAGTGTTTTTATGCTTAAATTACCATGCTTTTGTTTTTAAATGTTCCTTATTAGAGGCATATATGTTATATTCTATCTTCCATATCCGTTCAATCCTTGCTTGGGGACATCCTTTCATTTTTCCTTGTCTCCCTTTCCTATTACCACCCTAATCATATTATGATTATATAGGTATCACAAGTAAATCAGAGCAACAATCTATAGGAGTAGAGTATAATTACATAATGGTTTGTGTTAGAATATCTTTCAAAAAAAATGTTAAAATATGAAACATCATTATTCTCTAGATTGTATTAAGTTTATAATTCCCTTGAGTTCCTATCCATACCTATTTCCATTCCCTCACTAACCCCCATTGCATATAGATCATTGTTTCAAGATAAGAAGTTATATCCTATTCCAATTTGTTGTTGAGTGGTACTTCCCTAAATTATTCATGTATGGACAACCCTTTTATGTTTCTCACTATTGAGTTCTCTCACCCATGGTTTCCCTTCCTTTCTTTGGTAGGTGTTTCTAGAGTTTTTTGTTTCCATTTATTATATATTCTTTGGTCAAACTGTTCTTGTTTATCTCCTATTCTAAAAATCCTTAAACAGTTCAAATATTCTAAAAATTCATAAATAGTTTAAAATTTCCAAAAATATAAAAAAATAAAAATATTCCCTTATGTAGAAAACCCAAAAAAGTTTCATGAATAAGTATTCCACAAAGTTTTCCCATTAGTTCCCATCTCTAATATGATGTAATTGATTAGTTTTTTCTTGTTGTTCAACTTGGATTTTCAATCAATTATAGTTAGATGACACACACTATAGTACCTCATAGGTGATTTTCATCTCCTATTCAGTATGCTAATCTCAAAAGTGGGACCAAATTCCTATGCTCTCACTATTTTATGAGTTCATATTTCATGCTCTTACCATTTTGTGAGATTAACCATTTTATCTCAAACATTTGTTTCCTATCTTGATCATACTTATCATTTTATATGCCCAATTTATTATCAAACTATAATGGATTTAGGCCCAATTGGACTATAATTTAGTTTTTGGAGGTCAACTCAGCCTTTCCTTATCCCATGCTCCTAACATTTTGTGATTATATCTCTTACTATTTTAGCAAGTTTATTCCTTATACACTCGTCATTTTACGAATCCTTTCATATTTTTCCTTTATACTCTTCTTTACTAACTTGTTACCAATTTTATTATTTCCCAATCCCTAGGAAACTAAATTTGGCTTGAATTCCATAGGAATATAGAGGTAGCATCCACTTACATGGGGCATTTAGAGTCAACTTATCCACCACTTATTTATTCTTTTATTCCCCCTTCCTTTGGTCACAATTATTTTTCCATACCCTTAGTCTCAAAGAGTAACATATTATTGTCACACACCCTCATTTTATAATTGAATGTTTATTTATTTTTTCTTATGTGTTTGTGTGTTGATTGTTTGTTTACTTATTGGCATTTTGTTTTGTTACTCGGTTTCCTTAATTTAATACATTCCTTTTCTCACTTAAGTCTTGATTATTCATATCATGATTTTAAGATTTGAAAAATAGGAATCTAAATTATAACTTATTTAAGTGCATTATGTTTTACATTTGAAGCTTGATTTTCCATATTTGTTTTAAGTTGTATAATTTGACTTTTGAATTCAAATTTACACATTGACAAACAAAAGTTATCAATATTCATTTCAAGATTATGATGCATATTTTCATGTGTAATATTAAAAATCAAGTCTCAAGCAATTTAATATCAATGTTAAACTCAAAAATATATTTATCCAATCATAATACTTTGAAAAATCATGAGCATTCACATCAATGTCATCAAATCAGCTAAACATAACATCTATCTCATCAAATACTAATAGTAAGAAAATTTCTAAATCAAATTCATATCAAGCATGTCTTAATATAAGTATAATAGACATGAAGAAATGAAATAAGTGTCACATGAGATAAAAGAAGTAAACATCATGGATCTCTCAATATATACATCAAAATGGGTTAAATAAGTACATAAAATGCCAAATGTCCATAAATAGATAAAAGTGGGTCATAATACATCAATGAGAATACATGTACATCTTGGATCATCTAAGTACATCATATAAATATGTGCATAACATAAGTAAAAAATGTGAAACTCTATCTCGAAAAGTTAGCTCTAGTTATGCCCATGTTTGGTGGATATATCATGTGCATCATCATTGGGTAAGCTCTCACCTGTCCTTTCCTATGGTGGAGTTAGTTGTGTTGGAAGACCCATGATAGATGATCATGGTGGTAGTTGTGATAAATATCACTAATGTCAAAGTATATTGAGACATGCCTAATCTCAAAGCTGATCTCTGTGTATTGTAATCTAATAAGGTAGGACCCCTAGCTATCACTAATAATACAACCTCATAAAGGATCTTATAATAATTGGTCTCATCCTTAGCCAAAAGGCTCTTATTAAAGGTCTATAGTAATCCCCTCTCTATCAAAATATAAATGGAATCATCACACTCTTTTTATACTCTAGATAACTCTATGTAATCCTTTTCCCTTTGCATCTTCATGCTATCATAATCCATCCATGTAAAATCTTGCTCTACTCTCACTGCATTTCATTCATTTTTAGTAGAATCTTTCTATATAATAATATAACTTTAGATATAAAATGTAGGATCTCACTAAAATTGAGTATAATCTCTCTCAGTAGTAAGTTATGCATGTACCTATAACATCCTTCTCACCTCTACTCTCAACTTATAAATCTCTATCTAATCAACCCTAATTTGATTGTGAGATGAGGTCAACTGTTGTGACCAGTGATCTAATCATCCATGTAAACCAATTGTATTTATGTAGTAATGATATCCTACCTCAATATATTAATCATACCATGAAAATCATAGGATACTACTAGTATATATGGGCTAGCCTACCTAATATATATTATCATATGCATGCCATGATATTCACCCATATATCCACCTCCACCATCTCTTCATCTAATCCTATATCCACCTAATCCTCTACATACTCTATCTCCACTTCCTCTCCCTCCTTTCCCTCCTCCTCTCCACCTTCTCTTCTTCTCTAGAGTCTACTACCATCACTATGGACCTAGGTGGGAAACCTATAATAGAACCTTTATCTGATCTCCATGAGATCCTTATACCTATTCTTGATCTCCACTAAGTGGATTGGTCAACATAAATGGTTGATGCTAAGGCCACCTTGTTGCATATGTATCAATAATTCTTACATATATTGTCCCTCCCACATGAGCCCAAGCCACCTATGAAACCAATCCATTGCTATCCCTTGCCTTAGTTTGGTCAAGTGTTAGTCCCCACTACCATGTCTATCTAATCACATGATCAAATCAATGAGGCCTTAAGAGTAAATTATGTTGTAAACCAAATTGTCACTTCACCTTGTTAGGTTTATGTCACTCTATATTATATTCCTTTCATCGAATGATATAACACATTATGGTCATATATAACATGTAATACACATCCTTGGGCTACTAAATTTGAATATATAAATAAGGCCTTCATGTTATATTTACATCTATCATATCATCTATATCTTGCCTATAGTATCATATCTCTCTTCTATGCATCATGTGCCTAGTACCTACCTGGTACCATCCATAATACATCGACTCCTTTAGTCCTCTTTGTTGTCATCTCCCTATAAGTGTCTCTATAGAAATATTCTCCCATGGCTAAAACTAGAGTAGTTTAGCTGACCCAATAATGAATCCTCATTAGTGTATAATATAGTATAGATCATGATAAAACTATGCCAAAATAGGCAAACCCCATGCAAAAAACATTGTCTCCTCTAGAATGTCTCTAACTACTCCTCCCAATCCCATTGGGAAGAAAAATACACTCTTTTCTAGTTGTATAATGCCACTGATAATAACCATAAGAAATATAATCACCCTATCAAATACTATTAGTAATAAAACATCAACCTCTATGGATCCATCTTGAGGTATATCCATAACTAAATCTCATTGATGTCCACATACCCACCTCAAACCATATCAATGTTAATGAGCCCTATCAAGTCCTCCAACATAGCCTATATATGACCTAGGGCTAGCCAGTATAAGGGTTGTGCTCTGATTAACACACATAAAATCTACCAAACATCCTATAAAATGATAGTAACCTCACCTATAGGTAGCCAAAATGTAGATGTATTTGATCTCTACTCTAATAGGGCATTGATCAATGCTTGATCTTCTTAGTCATAAACATCCTTGCCACGTGTATTAGACCAATCACATCAAATAAAATAGGTGTCCATAACGTTGGCTATCATAGGATGTGTAATCATCTCTCACATGTTATAATAATGTCAAACCATTCTTGTAATCTAGTCAAATATCACTAAAATCAATTATTTGTCTCTCAGTCAATCACATTTCTATTGGCCAATCAAATCTATTTCCTAGCACAATCCTTTCCTTGAGTCCTATTTAGCTTCGATATTTGTTTTCTCTTTTATTCCTTGTTCAATTTATATTCTTGTATGTAATTTTTCCATTTTCATCATTTTTAGATGAATTCACCAATTATCAAGACTATTTCACCATTTTTATGGCAAATTTACTACTAGACAATGTTGGGGCATTTTCATCATTGTTATGATGATTTCATTATTATACCCTACCATTTTGATATTTTCTTAGCCATTTTGTTATTACTAGTGTCATTTTTGTTTATTGGTGAATTCAACTTTTCCCTAATCAATTTCACTATTTATTCAACCATTTCACCAAATATTTGACCAATTCCCACTTTTTAGATTCATTTTTCAAATTGGCAAAAATCAAAGGTCATTTGGATTTTTTGCCATTTTGATGGTGATTTCATCATTTTAAGGATCAAATTCATCATTTTTCTCAAGTTCACTTTGCATCATTTTGATGTTTCATGAATTCATCATTTCCATGATCAAATTCATTAGTTTTTTGGCCAATTCATTCTTTTCATAAAAATAAATTTATTATTTGCATGGTTGAATTCACCATTTAAAAAAATGAATTCATTATTTTTCATAATTATACTAATACTAAATGTATTTAAATGAAAAAATCACAAAGAAAAAAATATACTTACTGATAGTCCTACTCCTTGTGCCTGACTGAACTCTGAAACAAGGTTTGGAAGTACTCTTAGTCATGGTCTATGAGCCATTTTCTCAAGGTCACTTTTGCATAAAATTATAGAGGTAAAATTTTGAAAATCTAGGGTGAAAATGAACTAATTTTCCACCCCATAATAAAAATATATCCTTTTATTTCAAAAACAATTCCCCTATGCATTTTTTTTCTTATCTAGAGGCTTATGTTTAGTCCCAATAACCATTTTTATCCTTTTTTTCTCTTATCTCTTTCATTTTTCTCCTATTATGACATTTATACACTTTTATTTCATCCTTTATTAGGTCCACTCATCCAAAATATTTTTGATTCTCTCATCAAGGGGGCATCTAAGGCTTATCAAGAATCACTTTAGGATATATTTAAACCTGTTTGTTAGTACTTCTAGAAAAATTATCATATTTGATGTCCATTAATTTTTATTCTATAATCACTTTTTAATGAATTTTAAATTATTTGAAAAGATGTTACTTCATCTATATCTCACAATGCATTCTCAAATAGGGGTAAATATAGACACTCCATTTTTATCACTTCCATATCAAAATTGCAAAATAGAATGACTTCCTGTAATTACACACAAACTGGTTCAAAATAATCTGTTTATCTAATATATGAGTTTGAATTCACCTTAGATCATCTCTTGGGGAATAATTTTATGTATTATATCTATTAAATTAGTAGTTTGGTCATTTTCTCTAGTCAATTATTTACTTTGATCAATTCACTAATTCCCCCTTGGTGATCAATTGATACAATCAATTCCCCTTCTCCAATTCAATCATCTAATTTTAATTCTATAAAAATGAAATTATAATTTGTTTTTAATTGTTAATTACTCCTTTTCCTTCTAAAAGGCATCTACATTAAATAAATAATCTTAAAATCTTATGGAATATTCTTATATGAGCCAAGCAATTTACTAAATGAATTAATATGCAAGATTATTCTCCACTCTTCATCTTGGAGACTAGATTAAGGCCCCACAATGAATTTTATGAGATATTTTAGGAAAATTATCAACCTTTGATTTTGTAAAGAAGATGAAGGATACACATTTGTTATCCATGTCCTTTCTTGGGAATGATTCTCCACCCTTCATCTTTGAAACAAGATGAAGAGCTCATATTAATCCTTATTTGATATTTTCAAGATCCATCCTCCACCCTTCATCTTGAGAAATATGAAGGCCCCACATTAGTGATCCATGTGCTAATCCATGTGCATTGTTGAGGACTCATTTACAACCGTTCATCTTGGAAGAAAGAAGGGTCCTCATTAATCCCATTTTTTTATAAATAGACCTCTTCTCTTTGTTATTTAAATGTTCAAGATTCATAGTGAATACCTACCATTTTATCATGATAAATTCTTCATTAAAGGTCATCCTTGTCAACTTAAATTCTCAAATATTCAATGAGAGATGGCCCATTTTGGGACATTAACATCAATAAATATTTTTTGAAGATACATCCGAGTTGAATCATACATGAAGATTAGGTTTCTAATGAATATTTGCATTTAATTAGTTTAATCTCAGCATTTTTATCTAATATTTGTATTCTCATGAGGTCTTAGGTGTAGATCATTAGTTATTCATACTTTATTTGATCATTTTAAAAATTTTAATGACTAAATCTAATGAGATCTAGATTCTAATAATATAGATGATATGTAGTATGTTTATGGTGTGATCTCATAAATTCTTATGTCAGAGTCTTGATTGTATTATTTAATAAGGGTGTTCCTCTATCACTAATTAATTTTATTGTAAACCTAAACCTTGTAATGATTTTTTTGTAAAAAAAAATTAACTACATCTTTAGAACTACAACTTGGTGTCACAGTCGCTTCAACCCATTTTTTAAAGTAATCCATTATAGTGATGAAATACCTTGCATGACTACACTTTCTCAGTGGATTGATAGGCACCACAAAATTAATACCCCACTTTTTAAAATGTTATTCTACTAGCATAGGGTTAAAATTCATATCATCCCTTTGGTTTGGCTTGCCCATCCTTTGTCAAACATCACGATGTTTGATGACCCAATGTGCATCTTAGATCATACTAGGCCACCATATACCATTTTTTAGGATCTTAATTGAAGTGGATTTATCTATTAAATGCAATCTTATGATTACTTGATGTGCATATTCAAGAATTTGAGGTCGGTTATACTCTAAAGACACTTTATGCAATACCTCATATTTTCCTATCTTATAAAAAAATCCATTTATGATGGTTTAGGAAATAGCTCATGTAATAAGTTGATTTTTAACTCACTCAATATAGTGTATAAAAAATATTCCCTATTTTATAAATTTGGCTATATCCTCCATGTTTTCAAGAATCATGAAGATTTTGAAGAGATGTGTATCTAGTGATTAATCTTGTAACTCTTCAAATTATTCTCCAATTAGTATCATGTTTAAATGTTTATGGCCCACATTCCCTCATTTAGGTTTAAAATTAATCCATAATTGAAATTTTTGGAAAAAATTAATTGTCTAGAGATCCTTCCACCCAACATAGGTATGTTAAGTAAGTATCAAAAAGATTGTGATCAAGAAAGAAATCAAAGGGTGTTAAGAGAAGATAATGCCTAAAATTCTAAAGTGTGAACATCATTACTACTACTTCTCATTATATCATAGTATAATTTTTCTCTATAACTAATATTTTTATACTTATGATATGGATAAGATGGTCCAGTTTACCATCTACTGATTGCACTGACATAAATCCCACTACAATACTTGAAACATCTACATGAACATGAAATGGCTTAATGCAGTTAAGAAATACTAAAATGGGAGTTGAAATCAACCTTTGGTTTAGTTCAAAAAATGTTGATTGGCACTCTTTTGTCAATTCAAACCTCATATCCATGCATAATAATTTATCCAAGGCCATATAGATAGTTGTGTAGCCTTTGATAAATTTTTTATAGTACCATGTATGACCCAAAAATGATCACACTTATGTATAATTGTTCAGTGGTGGCATACCTACTATGACTAAAATTTTGGATGGATCAAATAAAATTCCTTCACTACAAACTACATGGCTCAATAGAACACTAAATGGTGTGAAAAATAAACATTTTTTCAAATTTAATACAATTCACAGAGCTATACAACATTCTAACAGTAACCACAATTTGGATGAGTAATATTTGAACAAAGAAAATATAGCCTAATCATTTAAATAAACCTTTATAAAATCATGAATAAATTCCTTGAAATCAGTCACCATAACTATATAAAATATAATTTGAGCATTCTTTAGACCAAATGGCATTACTTTGTATGCAAAATAACCCCTTTAGTTACAAATGTTATCTTAGCTTGATCCTTCTTTGTAATGGGAATTTGATGATAACCATTGAATCCATCCATGAAAGAATATAATTTTTGTCTTACAACTGATTCTAAAACCTCATCAGTGAAAGGTATAGTAAATGGGTCATTGATGTAAGCATCATTCAACACATGGTAATTAACCCATACCCTAATTTCTCTTGAATTTTTAAGTTGCACTACCATGAGACTAACCCAATATACATTTTGACTGGGTAAATGATGCCTTCTTCTTGCATGCAATCCACCTTAGCCTTCACCTTTAACTTCATTTTTGGATTTATTTTGTATGGGTGTTTCTTTATAATTTTTGTGCACTCTTTGATTTTAATGTGTATCTCCCCTAATAATGGATCTACCCATTTAACATCTATGAATTTAGTGGGAAAAACATACAAATAATCCCTCAATAATTACAACCCTTCTAAAATTTCAATTTAAATCCACTAAACTCCCAAACTCATAAGATTTAGCACATAATTTATCCTAATATTCTCAGCAATTTTATTTAGTGGCTCCTAGTATATCCTATTAAATTCAATTTGAATGGATTATTATAGAGTTATTTGATCTTCTTATTGTGTAATATTAAAATTTCATATATTTTCTTCCTCAATTTGTTCTACAATTTGAGATTTTCATGATTTAACTTCTCATTCTAGTTTGAAGTATCCATTTAAGTCCATATCCTTATCAATATTGATGGAACTTGTCAACTCATCTTGAACCCTATTATAAGGTTATCTAAGAAATTATTCCTTATTTTTAACTAACCTTATAATTTTGTATAGCTTCATTCAAATCATAAGCTACTTCTTGATGTGATGATGAGTCTATTACAATACATAGGTCTTCCTCTTGCCCATGACATAGAAACATTTTCAATTTTTGTAAAACATTATGTACCATTATATTTTCATCTTCAAAAAAACATTTGAATAAAATCTTATTGAACCTACACTTGTAGACACTCCAATTTTATCACTTCCATGCTAAATTATAAAATGGAATGACTTCCTGTAATTTCACCCAATATCTTTAAAAAATCATCTATTCATCTAATATACATGTTTGAATTCACCTCAAGGCATCCCTAGATGAGCCAATTCATTTTATTAGATCTATTCAATTGTAATTTTCTATTCAATTTATCTGTTCAATCATGTTATTCTAGTCACTTTATTTGTTTAATTATTCTCTAGTCAATTTCTTTATTCAATTATTCTCTAGTTAATTTCTCTATTCAATTATCATTCTTTGGTCAATTTATCTATTCAATTATCTTACTCCGGTCAATTCACTAATTTCCCCTTCTCTAGTAAATTAATGCTATTAATTTCCCTTTTCAAAATCATTCTTTTAATTATAATTCTATTGAAAATATAATTATAATTATCTTTCAATTAATTAATTCATATTTTTCCCTCCAAGTGGGCATATTCATGCAATTAAAGGATCTTGAAATCCCATAGAATAGTATTTTGTGAGCTAATTAAATTGATAATTTAATTAAAACATAAGACTATTATTTACCCTTCATCTTTGAGACAAGATGAATGACCCACAATGAATATTATGTGAGAGCATTCTCAACCCTTCATCTTCAAAACAAGATGAAGGGACCACATTGGTGATCCATGCATTTTCTTGGTAGTAACTGTCCACCCTTCATCTTTGAAACAATATGAAGGGATTATATTTACTCTTGTTTGATATTTTCAAAGATCATCCTCTACCCTTAATATCTATTAAGATGAAGGGATCACATTGTTGATCCATGTGTACATTTGAGGACTCATTTTAAACCATTCATCTTGATTTCAAGATGAAGGGTCCACACTGATCTAGGTTCATTATAAATAGACCCCTTTGCATCATAATTATCATGATCAATTTAGACAATGAAGTGTTGTCAAATTATCATGTCTTTTTGCATCACCTTATCAAATTCTTGATTAAGTTCAACATGGTCCATAGATTCAATGGATATTTCCTCACATAATTAACATTGACAAATATCATTTGAAGCCACATCTGAGCAACATCCCATACAAAAAAATCTTTAATGGAGGTTTATGTGTTTCTAGTTTGAATATAATGCATTATTAAATAATTTTTTTTATTATTCATGAGGTCTTAGGCTCTAAAACTTGTTTTTATTTGTTTTGTGTTTTTGATTGACTAAAACTAACAATGGTAAAAATATAGCCAAGTGAGATTTTGAATGACACACCTAGTGGGACTAGAAACCCATACATTTGATTTGAGCCTATTTTACATCCTTTCTTTGAAGAATATCTGAATATTTTGAGTCTTTTTTGTTCTATATTTTTACCATTTTCTATATTTTAGTGAACTCATTCATAAACATAGTGAATTCATTCTAGTTTTTTTGTTGACTAGTGAAATCATCCAATAATCAACAAAATCACCTTTCTCTATTCTTTGTTCTCTATTCTCTATTCTCTATATAGGTTTTTGAAATCATCAAAATCATTTTATTATCAGTGAAATTATCACTACTATCAATGAAATTATATTTGTATTGATGAAATTATTCTTTATCCAGCTAGTTTTTTGTTCATCAAAAAAATTATCCTATTATTAGTGAATTTGTCTTGATATTAGTGAAATTATTCATCTAATCAATGAAATCATATAGTAATTAGTGAAATAATTCTCTATTTATTATTTTATATGTTCTATTTTATGTTATTTGCAGGTTTTACTCAAATCAATGAAATTATTTCCTGCCAAATGGATGATTCATTTCTAAGTCAAAATCTGTAAGTTAGAAAAACATAGAACATTAACCTCCTTCTCTTATCAAAGACCCCCTAAGCAAAAATTCTCACCTTATTTTATTTTAGGTTCCAAAAGTGAGGTGATCTATTCAAATAATCATGCTTTCTATTCACATTTCATTTTAAGTGCTTAAAAATCAATTCACATCTCAATTTTGTTCTTTAAAAATCAAGTCACATTTCATTTTGGTTCTAAGAAAAATTTATTATTTTTTAAAACTTTTTATTTTGATATAAGTAATCTTTGATTGATTCTTATTACTTGAGTTTTTTGTGGGGATATTTTTCACGTATGCTCTCCCCTTTTGTGATGTAGGAGCATCTACAATAGCTTCATGGAGGACATGGTTAAAGTTGGAAACCATCAAGCATGAAAATTTTAAGTCATGTATTAGTTTGAGTTTGAATTAAAATTATTGTATTTTCCCTCCAAAATTTTGTTTAAGGAGTAAATGTAAAAATTAAATGTAAAGGTGGAAAAGAGTGAAAAGGTAAAAGTAGTTAAGATAATCTCTACGTTGGGAGCTTGTTGAGCAAATAAGGGAGAATAGTTGAAATCCTCCAACCATAAGATATTATTTTGATAAGATAATATTTCAAAATTAGAATTTTTGTTAGATTGTAAATCTGGTTTATTAGCCTTGGATCCCAAGTTAGGCATAGGAGAGAGGAGACTCTTTCAAAAGAGTAATATATGAAATGGAAAAAGGAGAGGTACGTAAAGAAGAGAGAAGAGATAGAGAGGATATCTCATTAAACATTAGAGAAATAGAATGTAAAAAGGAGATGAGAGATAGTGAGGGATGACCTCACTCAAGAATGTAAGAGTGAAGAGAAAAGAGGAGATTGTATGTAAAGACAAGAAGGTATGAAGGAGCAAATAAGGCTTTGTGGAGCCATTGGTTATTGAGTATGTAACATTGAAACATTTTTATTGTAAGTATCTTATTTGATTAAGAAAAATTGGTATTTTTTCTCATGTTAATGTTATGTAAATAATACTCTTAAGTGTTGAAGTCTGGTATACATAGTGAAAAGAATGAATAGATTGTGTGTGTATATTTCTTAAGAGTTTAAGGAGTAATGAATGCCTATTAAATCAAGAAAAGAATATATAAAGTTAAAAAATGCATTGAATGACCTTTTGAAGTTTTTGTTCTATGTTAAATAATCTTTAGAATGTTTGAATTTTCTAAGAGTTATGAATAGGGTATAACAGGGGAATTTAGGTAAACATAGTTCTCAGTCGAGGTTAGATCCACATGGAATTAGATGCATGGGGTTTGTAGAAGATTATGGGATTTTTTTTGAGATAAGGGTGGTTATAATTGAATAAAATTTAAGTTTTGAAAACCTTTAAGTACTTTAATTTTTTTGAATTTAACCCTTGGGCTGTAGGAAAATAGGGTGCAAATAGGGGACAAGAATTCTGTATGGTTTAAGAAACAAATAGATTAATTGAGTATTTTTAGCATGGGAAAATGAATATAGGAAGAATTTTATATTCATTAAGGTAATAATTCATTTATGAAACTTTTTTAATGTTTTTTGTGCAAAAAAAATTGTGAAGGAAACTCAAGAACCCTGTTGACTGTCACAAGAAACACAGTCTAAACAAGTTAGATCCACATGCTTAGGATGGATAGATATGTCATATGGATTTTTAGATGAATGGATAATGTGTATGGTATCTAGGTAGACTCTAATCAGAAATTTATATCCATTTAAACACTTTAAAATGCTCATAGTTACAATTAGTAACCTCTTGGCCCTGTGTAGGCCTTAGAAACCCTAGATCTAGGGTTTGGCCTCTAAAAAGAGTTTAAACCATAAAAAATCATGAAAAATTGTAATATTGGCCTTATATATGTTCCTAAACTATTAAATTTGGTTTCATACCTGTGGATTATGGATAAGTATGGAAATTGACAATTGAAGACAAGTTCTAGGTGTATGCATGCAAGAAATAGTAGGCCTATCTACAAAAAGTGATTTTATATAAAGGATAGGGAAAATAAATTTTTGATTCACATATAAGGGCCTAATGGGTATCTATAATGGTTATTTATTTTACTTTAAAGTCCATAAAAAATCTTGGACAAGAAGCTTTGCATGAAAGGAGGGTTAAAAGTAGGGCCTAAAAAAGGAAGTACAATTCTATACAAAGGAAGCCTAGCTAAATCTTAGGTATGTTATAGAAGGTATCAATGGGTACCCCAAAGTTTTTGTAAATTAATTATTTATCTAACATATTAGAATTTATGATCAATATATAGAGAAAAAGGGCTATAAGGAAAGTGCACAAGCAAACAGGCAACTTGAGAGTTTTGAACTTTCAATCAAAGAATGAATGATCTGAAAGGGTTTTTATAGGTATGCTAAGATGTGTGAAGTGTCTCCAAGATATTATATCATGTTAATAGGACTCTTTTATTAAATGTGGGGTTTCTAATAAATGGAAGTATTCCTATATAGAGGATTGTCACCAATAAGAACATCGGTGACTATATATATATATATATATATATATACATATACATATATATATATATATACATACATATATATATATATATATATATATATATATATATATATATACATACATAAAGTTTCAAAGTTGTGATATTAATAAGGGTGACACCATTTTTGGTGACTCATAAACATAGTTATTCTATTTATTTAAAATCCTAAAGTTTTTCATACTATGCTCTTTGTTCACCCTTAGTGGGAGTTGTGTGAATCATAATGGAAATATCTTCCTTTTTATTTTGGCTCAGAATTTGGGGTGTCATTTCATTCTCATGATTCCTTAGGGTGTGATAATTGGGATGTAACCACCTAACATCATGCCAACCTTATATCTAATTGGATATATGAATAGAGACTACAATAGTGGTATCTTAGCTAGTGGTCCCTCAAAGCTTGATTACACTAATAACACTTCATTGAAATTCCTACAAATAAATTGGTTATGAAGGGACTAAACCCTTTGGTGAATGTCCCACAAGATCTCACATACAATTGATAGATAATTTTAAAGCTCCCACATACCAAAAGGTATATCGAGACCATCTAGAAAACCCTCAAAATCATTAGTTTAAGACTCTTTGGCCAAGACATATTCATTTGTGTAGGGGTATAAATGTCAATATCTTCTAAAGATATATTTTACGTATGAATATATTAAGATAAGGGGTGTAAAAACCCTACCAATAAGTATAATAATTTATTTAATGAATCTTAAATTTTATCCTCTCTCAAGGAAATTTGATCAAAAGACTAGATGAATGTGGAGTAATCCCATGGCATTCACTCATATAGTGTCAATAGATTGAGTATTATCTTGATTCATTATGGTGTCAAAACTTTGTCATAATTTTTATACACCTACACAAATAAGCATTACTCTATCTGTGTTCTTGGTATAAATTTGTTCAAACTTATACACTTCATACCTCTTTGTTTCAAAGTGTACCATTACTCTGTCTATGTTTTTGGTTAAATTTGTTCAAAACTTATACATTTAATACCTTATTTGTGTGAAATATACCATTACTATGTCCACATTCCAAGTCCAAATTGGTCATTTCTACCACTTGTGTCTATATTTATGTCTCAAACCACACCTCTCTCATCTAAAATTATACTATTACTCTATCCATGTGATTTGGAACCTATTCTAATCTTATTCATAAGTTATTAATTCTAAGGTAATTTACAAATAGAGACTCAATTCTATTCCCTTATGTTCAAGTCAACTCTACTCAAATCCAAGTTTTCTTATGTTGATTTCCAAGCATCGATTCTCCCATTCCCATCTAGATCTATTCAAAAGTTCATATCCAATATGCCTCTTTATACATGAAGTATTATGGTTTATATTGTCACTTATGAGGATGATAGGGTTCAAGGTTAAAATGATACATTCACATATCAACCCACTTCTCCCCATGAGTAAGAGGATTTTATGAATCCAAACAATGTGGAAGTTTACCAAGATGTGTATAAAGAAGTGAAATTGATGTATGATCCATTTTAAACCAAATTTGAGTAACATTTGTTTGATAATAGAGAATATATATTTGTGCATTTATTAGAGTTGAGTGTTAAATCTCCTAATGATTTTCCCATAGAAAACATACATCAAAGGTCACCACCATCAAGTATTGTCCAAATTACCAAATGGAATGATGAGGAACCATCTTCTAGTAATAATCTTCCAATTTTCCAAATGTACATAAATATAGAAACCTTCTTGAAATGGGAAGGATCTATTTATAGTTTCAACCCAAATCTCTCCTGATGTCTTAGCCCAAGTACAAAAAATGAATAGAATGTTCAATGAATTTTTGATCTAGTAAGTAATTTAGGAAATAATCCTCTGATTGAACATCAAGATAAAGATACGTTGTTTGATCCATTTCCAAATGATAAGACAAACATTTTTCTTGAGAAAATTACACTTGAAGATTCTTTACAACCTATTGTAAAAGATTTCCAACAAATGTATTCTAATCCCTGCCAAGTGTCTATTAATCCCATGTGTCAAATTCCACATGTACAAATTCCATCAAAATAGTTATAAAGATCAAGTTAACTCCAAAAAGTCCCTATATAGAAAATTAATTCTAATTCCCACGTTACCTAACACAAATTTGTTAATTTTTCTTTTAGAACACAATAAAAATTTCCCTTAGTAGAATAATTTGCTTCTACATAGCAACAAATCCCTATCATTCAACAATAAATCCTTAGTCAAACACACCAACTTCTTCCTATACAACAACATATTTGCATCCCACAGTCTAATCATAATCAATACCAGTTTCCTCCTACATAAAAATATGTATTCATTCCTTCTCCTAATTGAAACCGATACCAAATTATATCTAACCAATCAAACCATGGAATTAGAAATAATACTTTAAGTTGTTTAGGATAGAGTTCCCATAAATATGATAAACTCCCAATTCCATTCTCAACCAAATAATCTCCTACTTCTCAAAATACTATATTTTCTCAAGAATTATAGGCTATGAAACATGTAATGTAGATATTACAAGCTGGAAGTCAAAATCAAAAACACAGACTAGATCATATATATTCATATCCATTTAATTCAATTATTTTCTAGATACCACTTCCATCTCATTTTGAGATTCTAAAGTTTGATAAATATAAAGTAAAATTTACGTAAGAGAGCACCTTAGCCTATTCTTTGTTTCCTTTCAAGAGGTCATCTATAACTCTAATTTATTATTTTAATTATTCTCATGAAATTTGGTTGGTCCTACCTTGGAGTTGTTTACACATCTACCAAAAGATTCTATTATTACTTTTGATGACTTGTTAAAGTTCATTAAAACTTTAATTATAACATTTATAATGAGTTTACCATGGTTAAAATCTATGTTATTAAAAAAAGAGGAAGAGAGAGATTTACTATATATCTTAAAATATGGCAAGAACTAATTAGCATATTTCCCCATGCACTTCTTGACATCGAGCTGACAAATATTTTTATGACTAATATAAATTTAGATATAGAACTTAGTCTTAGATTACATTGTCCAAAAAAAATTATGATGTCATTACTAAAGGTGTTCAATTAGAAGAGATTCTAATTGACAAGGGATTGATTAAATTTTATTCATAGAGTCAACATCAATCTCAAAATTAGTCTCTAAGTCAAAACTAGAATCAAAACCAACATGCTACTCCAAATCTGAAAATAGTGGTAGATAGGCCCAAGCCTTTCAACTGTAACAATAATATGGTGGTTAATGGAGTAGCCGAGGCTAGACATGTTGAAACCATACATCCTCCACCAATTCAAAATGTTCCTCAACTATAACATCTTGCTATATAAAGGTAGCCTCCTCAAATAAATTAGTTTATGATATGACCATTTGCTAATCTAGGAGAGCATATTTAAAATGTGTTTCATAAACTCCTTGCTCTGAATATGATTATATATCTAAATACAAAACCTTTTGATGAGAGTTAACCTAAACCAAAAATATATAGGGATAGTGAATACTATTAATATCATTGAATCAACAAACATACAATTCATAGATGTGTACAACTATGACATCTCATTTAAGACATGATCAAAAGAGGATAAATAGAGTTAAACAATGATTCATACTCTAATTATGTTTAGAATATGGGGATTGAGAAAAAACCTTTACCTCAACATAACAATAATGAGCAGTAGAAATAATAGCGTCAACCAAATAACAATCATAATTATAACCAAGATTCCCAAACTCATAATATTATTACCATGTTATCCCATATGATTATAATGTAGTGGAATGTATCATGGAACATCACATAGATATAATAACAATCAACCCGATTCTTGAAACTCCCAACAAATATACCCTTATATTTTAGGATTAGCTCCATCCATTTTGTGAGTTCCTCTTCCTTTTGATTCTTGTTCTTGAGTTACTATTCCAAGAATGATCTATTTTGCTTCATATTCTAATATTTCTACTCCTAATAAAGATTATGTTATCACAACACAATGTGATAAGATCACCCATCAAGGTCTTGTGGCTTATTATTCTAATCCTATTCCACCTTATCATTCAAATATTATCTAGACTAGTCTAAGCCTAGATATGCACTTGTCAAAAATCCATATGATTATGTGAATCAATGAAATAAAATGCTATCATATATTTCCATTTTGGATCTACTATGTACTTCTTAGCTACACAAATATGTCTTATATGATATTTTGAATCAATATCAAGTGCCAATAAATATTCCATTAGATAAATTTCAAGCAATGGTTGGACACTTATCTCCTGGTCTTCAATTGGCATTTGGTCAAAATGATATATCATCTTTAGGGTCTTCCCACACTAATTATCTATACATTGAGGTTACAATTACTCACCATAGGTTTAGTAACATCCTCCTCCATTGCCTCATATTATGGTATGTGCATCACTATCTCAATCTCATCTATGTCAACATATCCTCCCCACACCATCTCAATGTCCAAGGGTCTAATTAAATACTCTAGTGCCACATGTATATATCTCAAGGCAAGCCAATTTAAAATATTCCCTTTGATCAAAACTCATAGTATTCACCAACATCCTCTAAATTGACTATAATCTCTCATGTTGTTAACCAAAAGGTAGACATGTCTAACCTCTATTGCTTTTCTAAGGTACTGAGTAACACCCAATCTACTCAAATCATTGGCATCCTCGCTATGTGTAGTAGATCTATAGTATTAAATAATCCTAGCATCTCTCCTATCCATATAGTGGGATAGAATAAACTATGTGACCATTTTTCATGAACTATAAGTACATCCACTCACTCCTATAATCCAGTCACAGTTGCTTTAATTAATCATTTATTTCTAATTATAATCACATTTATACATTATAATCACATCTATGATTCTAACATAATCATGTCATCTAATCCTATCTAGTTTCGATAATCATTTTTCTCTGTCTCTCTATTTAATTTATAGTAATATGATCAATTAGGATGTTTTCACCATTTCTATGATGAATTCACTATTTAATAGGCCTATTTCACTATTTCTATGATTAATTTGATGTTAAATAATATTTGGATCATTTCATCATGTTCATGATGATTTTGATGATATGATGGACCATTTTTATATTCTCTATTAAATTTCATCATTTTCACGATACCTAATTTTTTTTGATATTTTCACTATTTTTCATGACAAATTCACCATTTGACTAGAAAAATTCATTATTTGACTAGATGAATTCATCATTTGGAAAAATTACTCTTCACCATTTCAATGTTTAGATATTCAACTATTTGCATAGACCTAATCAGCATTTGTATGGACCATTTCATTAATAGATTTACAAATTCATCATTTTCAATGACAAATTCACTATTTATGCAGTCAAATTTATCAATTTGAAAATGGTGAACTCATCATTTTTTAACTTTATCATGTAATAAATGCTCATAAATTTAAACTTAATAAAAAAATTACTAACCAATGGTCTCATCCTCATGGTCAATTGTGCTCTTGAACATGATCTAGAAGTGCCCTTGGTCATGTTCTACGAGCCATTTTATGCAAGTCACTCATGCAAAAAATCTTAGAGGTGAATTTTGAAATGGAAGGGTGAAAATGAGCCAAATTTTCACCTAAGGGTGAATCTATAGACTTATTTTTTTAATCATCTAAAAATGACATTTAAGTTTTAAGAGTGTTACTTGATACCACCCATCCCTAGGTTATCCCTAGACCTATCTTAGGGCCTATTTAGACACTTATCTAGCCTTTGTTTAGGTCACACAAGTCCCTAAACATACCTAAAGTAGTCCTAGATCTTCACTTCAGCATCCTGGCCCCTAGTGTCTTAGTTTCTACCTCCTAGACACTAGCGCCACAATTGGGACAATAGTGCCAATGGTGCTAGTTTCCTAATTTGGGTGTTATTATCCTTTTCCCACCTTTTATCTCCAATAGATATCTTTTCAAATGAGAAACCACATAGGATTAGCCTAAACCTATTTTAAGACCCATAAAAGAACTAGAATATATATATATATATATATATATATATATATATATATAAAATATATATATATATATGTCCTAGTTATATATATATATAACTATATATATATACATATAACCCCAAAACTAGGACATATATCTATATATATACATATACATATATATATATATATATATACATATACATATATATATATATATATATACATATATATATATATATACAGATATATATATATATACATATATATATATACACATACACACACACACAAAACACACACACACACACACACACACACACACACACACACACACACACACACACACACACACACACACACACACACACATATATAACACCCAAACTAGGACATGTGTGTGTGTGTGTGTGTGTGTGTGTGTCCGTGTTTGGGTGTTATATATATATATATATATATATATATATATATATATATATATATATATATATATATATATATATATATATATGGCCCAGTTTGGGTGTTATTATCCTTTTCCCACCCCTTATCTCCAATAGATATCTTCTCAAATGAGAAACCACCTAGGTTTAGCCTAAACCTATTTTAAGACCCATAAAAGAACTAGAACATATATATATATATATATATATATATATATATATATATATATAAAACACCCAAACTAGGACATGTGTGTGTGTGTGTGTGTGTCCTAGTTTGGGTGTTTTATATATATGTCCCAGTTTGGGTGCTATTATCCTTTTCCCACCTCTTATCTCCAATAGATATCTTTTCAAATGAGAAACCACCTAGGTTTAGCCTAAACCTATTTTAAGACCCATAAAAGAACTAGAACATATACATATATATATATATATATATATATATATATATATTAGAGATAAAAGGTGGGAAAAGTATAATAACACCCAAACTAGAACATGTGTGTGTGTGTGTGTGTGGGTGTTATTATCCTTTTCTCACCTTTTATCTCTAATATATATATATATATATATATATATATATATATATATATGTTCTAGTTCTTTTATGGGTTTTAAAATAGGTTTAGGCTAACCCTAGGTGGTTTATCATTATTTATATTTATATAGACACACACACACACATGAATTTTATCCCTCTATCCACTTGATGGAAATTAGATGCAAATTACACAAATAAACTCATAACAAGTTGTGCACAATCAAGGTTATTAATCCCTATTTTTCTTTACTTATGCATATAACCATCTACAACATTCCTAAGATCAACTTACTTAGATTTATAGTCTCATGCACATTCAAATAACTAAAGTATACATTCATACTAGCTTCACTTACACTTTCACTAGCACTTAGGTGGGGAAAACTACATCAAGCTTGATCCCTCCTTGAAATATTGGTATGTAGGAAACTCTCATCACAATAGGGTGTTGGGGATGTCCAGCCTAACCCACTAAGACACACTTTGATAATTATGCCAAATAGATGCCATAATAACATGGGGATTTGGATTTTGCATACAAAATTATTCAAAACATGTCACCTATAGGGAATCAAAACTCATGTGCACAGGAATAGGCTTGGTAGAATCAGGCATAGGTGCACCCATAAGTTTAAAATAGTTTTGAATTGAGGACACTAACACCAAAATAAGGACACTAATGTCATTGGAACTAATATCCAATTAGGGTTATACTATTAAGGAAGGGTTTTGACACTTGCATCTTATCAATGACACTCAAACCAATTCCTACCCTAGTTTACAGACTCCAAATCACCATCTCAGTTAATTTATATCTAAGTACTTGTTTACATAATTTATTGATATTTTTAGAAAGGTAAAACTAAGTCAATTTTATTACAAATTAGTTGTTTTATTTATTGCATATTTTTATCTTGATTTACTATACTCAGACCCTTTTAAAATCTAGGGCTTAAACTCCATAATACCTTAAAATTTTAAATAATTTAGTGAACTTGACTTACTTCAATCATATTATTTCAAACCCTAGTGTACCATTAGTGTTTACCTTCTTGTTTTCATATATACTCAGTTTTTAGTTTGCAGCTTATCATCATGATTATTATGACAAATGCCATTTTATACTTTTTGGCAAAAAGTCTTGTGGTTTGTCTTACATGTCTATTACCCACCATTCATAAAAATATGCACATGTATGTCACTCCTCTCATGGAATATGTCAAAGATCAGTGTATTTTACACATTGGTATACTCTCTCTTGAGTCCCCCTTTTATGAGGATCATTGTTACATGACTCATTTTGAGTTACCTTATATTAATACTCAATGACAAAGAGCTTAAAGGACTCCTTTTATTTTTCCTCCACATAAAATAGTTGGTTACATTTGCTCACATCTTGCCTCTAGTATTCACCCTTAGTAAATAGTAGATCATGTGAATTTAGCTATTATTAGATGGAACATGATTTTTCCTCAGTGTATACAAGAACAACATAACCCCACCATCCCTTCTCATCCCAAAAACACTAAAATGGGACCTAGAGATCAACATAGAATATTTGATATTATGGATCAGTTAAGAAACTCATTGACTAAGATCTCCATATTTGAATTAGTTCAACAAGAAACTATTTTCAAAGATATTACTTTCAAACACTAAATCATACATCTTTGCCTCATGATATAAATCTATATTACTTTTCATCTATCATGAACACTATCAAGGACATTGTGGATGTTATATATTTTCTAATGAGTATTTTCCATCATATTTAGTTATTGATAAGAATCTACCACTCTTCATTCAGGAACAAATCAATACCACCACTATTAAATGAGTTCTAATTAACAATGGTTCAAGACTTAATATATGAAGCCTCACATTTATACAAACTATGGGGGTTTATATATTATCCATCCAGAAGACATATATGAATATCATAGGTTTTGATGACATTATTAGACAAACATTGAGTTTTATTACATTGGATATTATGGTTGGGCCAAAAACCCTACCTACATAGTTTCAAGTGATGCCTAGTCATCTACACTACAACCTATTACTTGGGAGACCTTGGATATATGTTATGGAGGTTATACCATTTAACTTTCATAGATGCATTAATTTTTTACATGATGGATACTTGTAAACTTATGCAATAAATAATAAAGCATTTAGATATTAAAGAGTCATTGAGCCTACCACCTTGAGTACATCTTTAGATGGGACACCTTGTATTCTTATAGATTCCCCATCTCACAAGATTTGGATTGAGTAGATGCATATTATGAGGCTTTGGAATACAATATCACTATTCATGAACCCATTCTAGATCTTCCTACAATTTAGTTACCTTTACCCATGATGAAGGAGGACCCTCCTATAATACATATATCCCCAACCAGAGTGAATGATTGGATTTTCACATCACAATTACCATTACTTATTAATTTAAAGTATACAACCACAACTCCAAGACAAATCTCTAGGCTACCACAAAGGATGATCCAACACCCATTGACATTGATAATTACTTATGCAGATTGAGCTTCACATCAATGGGTCCCAGAGAGTATAGAGATGCTTCTAAGGCACTTATGCCTTTTTATACATTGGCAACACCACGAGTTCATAGTCTTACAAATACAGACCAACCTAATTAGTTATAGTTAGAGGTTGATCCATCCATTCACTTAGTATATATGATTACATCTATGAATATTGACCTAGTTATATATATTTAGGCAAGTATTTCACATGATAGACCACATCAAATTATATAGATATTAATTGATAGAGGATTGATGGCATTACACATAGTTCATCACAAATTTGTCAATAGATTATCATAGTAGGAAGGTCAACCCTTTTGTCATTTTTATAGGATTATAGGACATGATACATATATATGTTCATCATTACAACATAAGGTGAATAAGTTCAAGGCTTAGGGCACTATTTAGATTACACAACCTCCACCTCCACTAGTATAGGCACCATGATAGACTCATCATCAACACAAATACTCGTGCAATGATCCAATAACTATCCAATTTATTTTTAGGATAGATACCCCCCTAATATTTTTATAAGTAAGGATTTTATCCTAATACTTATACTCTAGAACTTTTACAACACATAAGGCATCATTAGGATGAGTTATAACATGCCATACATTTCAAGTATTTCATAGAATATATCACACTACTAGATGTATGCAAACCCAATGTGGCTAACACATTATTCATTATCATGGGCATAGGTACTCATATACAGGATACACTTGGCATTACATGGTTATAGGCGATGGATGCTAGAGTTTATTGATCAAATATATGTTTGAATTTTAGTCATGATGGACTCATGGTTCACCTTCTACATGATGACACAAATGAGAACCATAGGTTTTATATAGATACTCTATGGTCCAAGGTGGTTTACCCTAGGAATGCATAGGAGGAATATTACACAATAGAGTAGCACACTATTTAGATGCACAAAATCTAGATTAATGCGAAGGATAAGGATATACTGATACACACATCATAGTATGATGATTGCAATGATGAGGACTTATTTGAGTTCAAACATATCTAATATCTAACATTATATGACCTCCCACTTGATCCACTTTTTAATTATCCACATCCCATAGATGTGATCTTGGTCTATGGAGACATTACACTTTAATTGTACATTCTTATTTATTTCTAACATTTAATTATACATAACTTATATCCAAAAAATACAAATATAATATAATATCTCAGAATAAAAAAAATGTGCAAATATTTACTTAGAAAATACAAAATTAAAGATTGTATGCATTGTCATGTTTACACTTCTTATATTTTCTAGACACTACATATGCTAGCTATCTTAGTATAGTAAGTTTTTATCATACATACATGATTCACTTATTATTATCAAGTGTTTTTAGATTCATACATAACTCAAGTCCACTGCATAAATCAAAATTTGATACTATGTACCCATTGGTGGCATATAATTAGACACAGGTTCTTCATTTGATAATTCACCCATTTGGGGGCATCCTATACATAGTTTTGGTTTCCAAGTTACATCTCTCTAAGCTCTACATCATAGATTTAGAATTGTTATATCTTGATATTAATCATCCTAAAACTAATAAGATTTTAATGAATAATACTCTAGACACCCCATTTTGGCCACAAATGGCTTCTAACTAGACTTTAGATTGATTTCTATTAGACATTGCAAATTAAGCCTAGAAATCACTAAACATCCTAATTTTGTTTGTGCATCATTAATCAATGATTAGAATTGTGTTGAGACATCCCGATTTTGGGTATTATACCATATGCAATAATAAACTCTCATGGATTCATTCTTAGCTACCTTGTGACGTAACAACTAGTAGTTTGACCTATAGACCCATTAAGTAGGGCACTTGAACAATTATTAAAAGAGTTAAAATGCTAATCAAAATGGATCAATCAATTAAACTAGATTAAATTATTATATAAATTTTCCATTTAAAATTAATGAATTTATAAAAATGGAAATTCTAAAATTTAAAATATCAAGCCTTTTCATGATTGCCTTTATAAGTTGTCAAGCTCTCCCAAAATAATTCAAAATATCTAATTTGAGAGCCATGTATAGTAATTGAAAATAATACTTACATGACAAATTTTAACTGAACTAGAGTTAGCCTCAACTCACCTAGAGGTAGTTTGAACTGATTCCATGTTTAAACTCAACTTTAACTCACCTTGGGTGAGAGTTAACTTTTGAGGCTATAATTACAAGGGCATACCTATTGATCAACAAGCTCTCATAAGATAAATTTATAATGCTCATTTATTGAGAGACAAGATATCTTAGTGTAAAGTTATAATTCTCATTTGGATGCAAATAAACCTTTCAAGTAGTGTTGCCATGTCAAATTCATAAGCCAATCAACCAACCAGCTAAGATAAGGTGCTAAGGAGATAAGAAGCAAATTGGATATTCATTTATAAATATTTATTGATGCACAAATTGATAAAACCACTTCAACAAGCCATTTGGAGATAGAAATAAGGTAAAATAATGATTTATTTTGTATTCTAGTTGTGTTTTCATTTATATGTTTATTACCTATGCTCCCCCTAGTGTTTAGGCTAGAGGTGTCATGTGTTTAGTGTGTTATTTTGATTTTGTTTTATTGGAATAACACTATACTAACCTCCCCTCTATGGAATATTTATTCACATGATGGCACTCCTAGTGGGACACACACCTCGCAAAGTTCTTCCCAATGCATTTTAGGACATCCTCTTAATAATTTTCATGTCAAAATCTAATTTTTCTAACCAAAAAATTGGAAATTGAAGGCTCACATACATTCTATAGGAAATCATGATTTTGCTATAAATAGTCACATTTTTCTCTCTATAATCATGATATTTTAGTAATATTATGACTTTTTAGTTGTGATTTTGTCTTTATAGTAGTAATTTTGTAATAACTTCTACTATATTTTTGTAACTATTACGATATTGCTTTTAACCATCACACTTTATTGAATTCTATATGTTGTAGGAAGAATTACAATATTTCACAATATCCTTACTTTACAATCATGATATTTCCATTACTTATGTGATATTGCATTAAATGTTTCAATATCACACTAACTGTTATGATATTGCCTTAACCATAGCAATTTTTTACTAATTATTTTATGTGATAAGGTAAGTTGTGATATTGCATCTAGAGTGGTGGTATTGTGTTAATTTTTTTGATATTTCTTTAAGAGTTATGTTTTTATACTAACTCTATCCTCTACAAAAAATTATAGTTTTGTGCTAACTATTTGTTGTTTTACAGGAAAAGTTACAATATTACTTTGCATTTCTACAATTTTGCACTATGTGTAAAATATTTTAAACCCAAAAGCTAATTTTAAAAAGTCATTTATACTCTTTATTTTTTATTATAAGCACAAGGACCCCCTAACATTTTTTTTAGAACCCAAAGACCAAGAAAAGACATTTTCAAACACTTTGAGTTTCAAAACTCACATTTAAATTTGGCATTTTAAAATATTTTACATGAGTTAGTTTTCATTTTATTTAAAATTTTTGATACAATACCAAGGGGATAAACTTCATGACATATTTTTTTTGGTGCTATAAAAATGAACTCACACTTTAGTTAAATACTCATAAGAGTTTTCATTTTTATGTTTTTGGTTGAGTGTCTATTTTTCAAGATGAGTGTCACGTGTATGCTCTCTCCCCATCCACTTTAGGAAACTTGGGTGATAAAAAATTCTCACTTATTACATTTATTTATTTTGTATAAAATCATGGAAATAAAGTCTCGAAGTCCCTCCCCAAAATATAAGTGATTTGGGTGACCCCAAAATGATGCTAAAGTCCTTTCACTTTCTTTATTTTCATGCATTTTGGCTTGTGGGTGGGAGTTCATCAACCATTGATGGGTTATTTAGGGAAGTGTTGACCTGGGACTTCATCTCTCGACATAAATTCAACCCCACTCCATGGTAAGGGTATACAAATTGAGGTTGACTTACTGGGATACTTATTTGAATGGTTAAGCAAGCTCCATTAGTAAGAGACTGCCTTATAATGTATGATTAACTTGGACATCACACTACATTGAGAAATTGATGGATGTGAAAAAGATAATACCTTTTCACAACAAGCCATTTAATATGGATCCAAATGACATGATGCATCCTATTTTTAGCCACATATATGGGACCATTTATAAATGAATGAAAATTAGTGGTTTAGATAACCCCACTTGCCAAGGACATACTATCAATGTAAGGCAAGTTGCCTAAAGTTCCATGTCATTGTACAAAATCTTAAGAGAAGAGGGGACCTAAAAACTCTAATTTTCATACAATTTTAATTCTTGGATTAACAACTTAAATCCCTCTCAAGAGAAAGTATATAGATAGAATTTGATAGTACAAAGCTACCTTATCAATTTTAGGATTTAAGACATTACACTTAGGTGTTTATGTTATTTTTCCTTTTTACTTACATAGTATTATGTCAAAATTATTTGTTTGTCATACCAGTCCAAAAACATGCCATGTTTACACATTACTCCTTTGCTTGAAATGGTGTTATGTCATTTGTTTGACATCACACATTTACCTTAGTCATTTATCAAACTTGTGTGTGTGTGTGTGTGTGTGTGTGTGTGTGTGTGTGTGTGTGTGTGTGTGTGTGTGTGTGTGTGTGTGTGTGTGTGTGTGTGTGTGTGTGTGTGTCCTTATATTTTTAAAATAGACCATTTGTCATAAATTTAGATGATGATAGCATTATTATGCTGCTCAAATTATTTCAAAGACTTTTTGCCTTATGTTTAATTATAATTTCAAAACCATGTTTGCCTCTTTGGTCTAAATGTCTAGTCTCATTATGCCATTTGTATTAATATAGCTTGTTATCCATTTAAATGTTAATTTTTCAAAATCAAATTTGAAAGTGGTATTGATAAGTTCAAATTCAAATATTGATTGATTTATGCCTACAAATCACATAATTTTGGCCTAGACATTAATTTTTCACTTTTGGGTTGTGCAGCTTAGACAAATTTCTTACTTGATTTAAAGACTATTTTTGTGCCTAAATTTGAGAAGTGATCTATCTTCCATATGCCAAAATTCTAATGTTTTTTTTTCCAAATGGTCAATTTTATGTTTAAATTGGAATGCCTAGTTTGAGTTAAAGTGTTTTAATGTTAGATTAACTATCTTTCCTTTTATACCTATTGTGTTTTAAAGTCTAGCTTTTGTGCCTTGTTTCAAAAAGACAGCAAATACATATTTGTCTTAGACCTATTTTTTTAAAAAATTCTATCTCTTGTGTTATGTTTCCAAGAGTCCTATCATCTTACCATTTTGTTTTAGACATAGCTATTTTGAGCCTAACTTTGTGTCTTATTTCTAAAGACCTAGCAACCTTTTTTGTTTTTAGACCTAGCTTAAAATTTATCTAAGACACTTTTACATAAGTTTGGCATTTAATTTTTACCCATTCACTTTACTATTTGTAAAACATTTTATGTTACACCATTTTAGACCAAGTTTATCATTAACCATTTTGGAGAGATAGCTCCATCCTTAGACCAAGTTAGACCAAGTTTAGACCATTTGTCTTTTAAAACTTGTTTTTAAGAGTTTTTAAAACTCTAGACCTTCTTTATGGAATGTTAGTCATTAATTTGGATATGTCTTATTACACTCATAGTGGAGCCATGTAAAATCTAGGCTATGATAACATAGTCACAAAAAATAACTTTATTCAAGACCCCTATGGTGATGATATGGTTTGTGTGATATAACCTTATCCTCCTTACACTAATCAATATGGGGAGCAAATTTAAGATCTGTTATCCCATTATTTGTTTAACAAACTTGCCTATTCATAGTAAGACCAAGGGTAAATCATGTAATATCTTGATAACATACTATTGGTTATAGAACAAGTTTTAAAATAATTGTATTATGTTACTATGCCATTGATATATGATATTTATTTGTTTGATCATCACTTGCTTGAAAATAAGTAGAGGTTTTAGTTAGAGTTGTGGAGGTAGGGGATAAGTTTTTGGTAGACTTCCCTCATGAAAATTTTCCTAGTCTAGTTAGAGTGCCTCTAAACATACCATATACCCAAACCATTGAACATGCCTCTATTATCCATCCTCAAGAACTCATGTTGATGCCATATCAAGACCATAATATTATTTTCAAAGGAAAGGGCCTCATGTAGGACCACTTTATACAAATGCAACAAGCATATCAAACCTATTCAAATATAACACATAATTTTAATGTTATGACCATGTCAAATGCTCCACTCATAGAGCTATCTCCTTCAACACGAGTATTAATTTAATTTAAAGGACAATATAATTTGAGTATAGACCCATTTTCATAAAGCACTTTAGTATATGACATGTACAATGTCCCATCTATTAAAGAGGTGATTATGGAGTCTACACAGAACAATGTGCCAAACATGGTGGATAACACACAAGTGTCTTCCAATCCAAGCTAAAATGGTTTAACTATACCAAAAAATAGTCTATAAAAGCAAGTGCCTTTAGTTAATATCATGAGTGGTTAACAACATCAAGAGGTAGGAACTCCTACATCCCAATCAAAACAAGTTATCTATAACCCACAACTAGCTACTTTATCAAGCACACAACCACATGGATTAAGTAATAAACTGATGACTACTACCTTTCCTCAACAAAAAGTGATAAATTTTACTCAACCTCAATGGGTGATGGAAAACATTCCATAAAAATAGGCATAGTCTAATCTACCATCATAGCAATGGTAGAACATAGTGCCACCTCAATAGGGGGTAATAAATTTTTCACCTCAATAGGTAGTGAAAAACATACCTCTATAGTCACAGACCAATATACATTTACAATAATAAATGTTATCTAATCAAAAATTTATGTCTATTGGTAAAATATAAGTGTCAAAATCTTAACAAGCATCTAGATCACAACCAGTGTTTGCATAATAAAGAGGCAACACTATCCAAAAAGTATAATTTAGGAAATAATTACCTTTTACTCAACACATGCCACAAATCCAAAGATATGGACTTGGTCCACAACAAGTTTCTCTTATTCAACCTAGTTTTAATAGTTAGAAATAAGTCCCTACTCAACCTCAAAATGCAAAATAATTTACCCAACTCTACATCCTTCCATCACAACCCCAAATCCTTCAAATTCAAGGCTTTATGCCAAATCCAAACTAGAATATAACACAATAACACATGTAATTTTAAAAATCACATCCTAATATATGGATGCATATTCTTGGTTGGTTCCCTCATCAAACTAACATTCTACAACAAACCATTCCTCAATTATTCCTTGGTTAAGTTAATCCACCTTTGATCATCGGGCCTCCACCTCAGCCAAATGTTCCATCTAATTTATTGGCCTAAGAACTATAAATGAAGGATGAAATTATTGCCATTCAAGAAGGGAAGTAAACCATGAAATTTAAGTTAGATGACATGTGTTCATACCCATTCAACATGGATTATCTATATATACTATTTCCTCTAGGTTATGAACCACCAAAATTTGATAAATACAAGGGTAAACGAGACCCTAAGGCCCATTTGACAAATTATTTATTTTTTGATAGCTAGATGATTATAATGATATTTACCTCCTCTTATTTACTTAAATTTTATTATGATAATATTTGGAGTGGTTCCTAAAATTACCAAAGAATTTCATATCTAATTTTGATGACTTCTCAAATAAATTTGTGCAACATTTATCCCATAATATCGAACATGAAATTTCATTGTTAGATTTGAATCAGGATAAATAGAAAGTTGGTGAAATATTTGAAAAATATCAATAGATATGAAGATATATTTGTATTCACTTCACCCACAACTTACCAAACAAATAATTAGCCAATGTGTTCACTAAAAATTTGCATAATGAGATATCTTATCATCTAGAGCTTCAGTGTGCACATAATTCCAAAGAGATCATCAACAGATGTTTGATAATTGAAAAGGACATTATTAACAAATGTATTATAAAGCTAACCTCATCAAACCCAAATCAAAACTAAAACCAAAGAACATTCCCAAATTAGAGCCATAACCAAGTCTAAATACAAGCATCGGTACCAACCCAGGCTAGTAACTATAAAAAATCTAAGCAACACAATTGTAATAAGAATGTTTTTAGAAATAGAGTAACTGAGTTATATAATTTCCAAATGGTGAAAACACCATATACTTAGAAAACACTAAAAATATAGCTTACTCCTCATTAACAACCTATTCAGCAAGTGCAACCTTCAGAATAACCTAGATCTATTCCACAAATGCAACCACTACCTTTCTAAACCCCTCATCCAAGAAGAAAGCTCACTCCTTATTTTTAGTGACATTGGTGAACCTATATAAGACATTTTTCACAATCTTATCATAACTAATATGATTAGTTGGCTAATTTAGAAGCACTATCCAGAGGGTATTCTATATCTAGATTGGTACATAGAGAATGAATTCTATGAATACCATTGTGTTCATGGGCATAATCTACATCATTGTGTGTAAATCAAACACCTCATCAAAAATATGTTGGAAAATGGGGAGATTACATTGGATAAAGGAATTATACATCTAATCAAAGCTTGGGTATTTACCAAAACCCTTTTTTGCAATATAATAATAACAATTAATAACAATAATAATGAAGGTTAGAATAACAATAATAACAATATCAATAATAGTCATGATAATAATAATAATATCATAAAAAATAAAAACAATGTCAACCAAATGAGAGGAACCAATGCAAAAATAATTATAACAACCAACAGACTTACCACATAGTTGTACATGACTACAAAAAATTTATAGTTCATATTACAGGTCACATTTCAACCATCACTAATAATCCTAGACAAAGTGTTAACAAACCAGGACTATTGCCAAATAATTCTAATTAATCCACCTATGCCATTAATCCTTCCTTGAATCAGGACCATGAACAAGTGTAAAAAAAACTAGGATTACTATTTTGGGACCTTTTATCAATAACTCATCATTCCCCATGGCCACAACCAAGTACAACGATAATCAAGACTAATCATATTTAGCCCATTTCCATCATCATTTTTAGTAATAATGGTCTTGTATCCAATATTGATTATGTAATCACAACTCAATGATATAAAATAATCATTATAGACCCATAACCTCATACCAAAAAACCCATCCAACCCACTGTGTTAGCTAAGAACAAGACATATACCCCTATTAAGGAAAAGACATACAATATTATGGAACAACTTCAAAAAACAACTGCACAAATCTCCATTTTGGATTCATTGCATACATATATTATCCAAAAGAACATCTTAATATAATTACTAGGCTAATCCAAAGTTCCAAATGACATAACCCTACATAAATTCTAAACTTTCGTTGGACATCTATCCCTAGGACAATAGTTGACCTTTGACCAAAGTGATATTTCATTTGTTGGCCCTCTCTATAACAATCTATTATACATTAAAGTTTTCAAAACACAATATAAATTCAAACATATCCTTATATACAATGGATCAGGCCTAAATATTGTGTATTTTAATCTCATTAAGTTTTTCAAATATACAATATCCAATCTATAGTTGAAAATAATTACTATCAAGGCCTACAATAATGAAGAACAAGAATCAAAAGGCACCATAAGTTTATCAGTTATCATTCAGCCCTTAACCATGATATGTTGGAGAGTTGTAAATTATTCCATGGTGATTTCAAGGAGGTTTCTAGGTTATTGGATGAAGTGCCTTGATAGTCTAAGTGATAATGACAAAGTGTACAATGTACTTGTCTAAGTATGCTTGAAGGAGGCTTGGTTGATCTTCTATTTTGGCATGATTAGAGATGATTAGGGATGAATATAAAGTATTGATCATGTGAAAGAGGTTTCATAATAATTTTTATATGATTTTAGTGCTTGTGTGTATTAGTGGATTTCATTTAGTTGATCATTTTTTTCATCTAGACATTTTGGGTCTAGTGGCAAAAAATTTTAGTAGGTAGTTTGTTGATGTCATTATTACTACATGTGGATGAATCAGGGGGAGTTGATCATATGGTTATGATAAAATTTATCCCAAATTTTTATTATATAAATTTAATTCCATGGAATGAAGTGAAACATTATATATTCAATTGCAAAGTTGGGCTCCTATGCAGTTTGACAGTGTTTTCCCATACTTAGCCAAATTTGCAATGTGGCAAGAAAAGTTGAGTAAGCATTTTGATGGTGTTATATTTCACACATATGGAAGTTTATAAGGATTTTATTATATGGTTTTGTTTATTTTTATTAATAATTATTATACACTAAATTTTAGGTCATATGATGAATCATGACAAAAGATATGCATGTTCAAAGTTGGCCTCCCAGGCAATTTTTGACATAGTTGGTTCTGTGGTAGAAAAATATGAGTGAGAAAATTAATGGAATTATATATATAATTCATAAGGGTTATAGGAGATACTTAATACATGTTTTTATTAGTCTTTTAAAGGAGGACATATGGTCCAAATTTTACAACATGAATTTGAGCGAATCAAAAGATATGAAGGTGCAAAGTTGACCTTACAAAGAGATTACAATGGTCCCCATACTTAGCCAAATTTGTGAAAGGTAAAGAACAAGACCAAATGGAGATTGAATGGCTCATATTAATTCATAAAAATCAAGATATATGGTGTGTGTTGAGTCAAATGAGTTAAATTTATTAATGGTTAATGAAGTTAAAGATCGAGATCCTTACAAAAAGATCAATGGAGCATGTTTGTTCCAAGGTGTCAAGAAGCAACGAGATGAGAATAAGTGTTTTAAGTTTAACATTGATCAGAGGTAAAGATAAGGTCTCTTCTAAGATATAATGATGAGAAGATGTTTGTACATATTATTATTATTATTATTATTATTATTATTATTATTATTATTATTATTATTATTATTATTATTATTATTATTATTATATAAATGGTGTTTATTGAGTGAGATGATTTCAAGGTGTCCAATGTTTAGCACAGATAAATACAAATCTATGCACAACAGATTGATAGAGCGCATTAAGTCAAATAGTCAAGATGAAGATCTAATGATGATAAATGAAAGGTAAAGGTTGAGGTAAATCAAGGAATATCAATGGTGCATGTTTAATCTAAGATGTGAGGACAAAGGGTTTGATGTTTAATTATGATCATTTGAATTTAAATATTTGAATTTAATAAAGGAAAGACTAGTGTCTGGTTTTTGGGCCATATCTTTTAATACATGCAAAATTTTCTCATGATGTAAAAATATAATATATATAAGACTCCATATCACATCAATAAATATAGATTTGAATGTCTAAAAATATGTATAGTCAAAGTTATGAAGGTTTAAAGTTAACTATGTTTTCATGTTTGCTCTACAACCCAAGGAGGGTAATTGAGTTGTGTTTGTTGGTATCTCAATGTTTAATGGTGAGATATCTATTGGATTATGTTATAGACTCCATGAGGACCATATGCATTCATTATTAAGTTTTTACCAATCATATGCAGTATGATCAAAGGGTTAAAAGTTGATTGTGTTTTCATTTATAATGATTGTGTATAGAAAGGTGTTTGAGTTAATTGAGTGTTAATATAAGGGTGATGTGATGGATATGGACACTTTATAAGGACATATAGATCATGTGTCATGCATTCATATGTTATAAAGTGTTCTTGTGTTCTTATTTTTCTCAAATAAATGTTAAAGAGGTGAATGGGTCTCCATAGGATCTAAAAAGTGACTTAGGCATATTTGAAAGAGAGTTATGCTTGAGTGTGACCCATGTTAGATGCCTTAAGGGTGAAGGAATGTATTGTGGATAAAAATTAAATATTATGGACTTGATAATTCATGAAATCTCTATAAATAATGAAAACAAATTTGATGGATTTTAGACTTGTGAAAGGCTTATGTGAGAGGAGTATGCGTTGAAGTGAAGAAGAAAGGATAGGTAGTATGCTTGTTGGTTAAATTGATGAGCAAAGAATTTTATTGACTGTGTATGACTTGCAGGTCATATTTATAATGATAGAATAGTGGTATTATAGTTTGAGGATATCTGAAGAGGTCTGAGTGCACATATGAGGATAGTTTGAGTGAAGAAAGAGAGAGATTGTGGCATGCCTATGTGAGAGGCATGTATGAGATAGAGAGGGAGTTTGTGTAGGGGTTAGAAAATTAGAGATCCATTATCACATACTAAAGACATCAATTCTAAGGTGAAGGGGTTCATTTAAAAGGATTGTCTAAAGGAATTGATCTTCCTTAGGGGTAGTTGCTCCCTAGGAAATAGGTGTTTCACTAAAATCCTTTGGTCAGGAGGACCTGATCAAGGTTTTTAATCTAAAAGACTTGACTAGTTTCTTATTTGTAATCTCTTATAGGACAAGTAGTCCATGTGTTATGGGCTTAAGAGTGAGTTTTATTCTCCATGAGGGTTTCTCTCAAGAACTATGTGGTATGTGTTTGATCTTGTGTATGCATTGAATGAATGAGATCTCTTGTTAATGTTGTTTGATCAAGTTGATATATGTTGATTATTTAATAGTTTGAAAGGATTGGAATTAAAATTAAAATATCTAGGCTCACTAATTCATCTCCCCCTTAGTGATTCTACCTCATGATACACTTTACTATGTGTTAGACCTAGACTTATCATACAATTTGATTTTGGGTAGACCTTGAATACATGAAATTTATGTAATCCTTTTGACATTGCACCAATGTCTCAAGTTTTCTCATTTAGTTATGGATGTCACCATAAATGGATATTTGTATCCCTATGAACATTGTAATCATTTATAGGTAGAGTATGAAAGTTACAATCCACTTTGGCCTAGATCTAGTACCCAAAAAGGATAAATACAAATAAATACTCATTGAACTACCAAAGGTCAATTATATTAATTCAAGTATCCTTGATTTATCTTCACACATGCCTCCTCTTGAAATGTCTAATCATTTTTCCATCTCAGCCAATGGCCTATTAGAAACCTAAATAGTACCTTACTGAAGGTAGATTGCTCATATCTCTTTCACACCTGGACTAACATTGGAATGGTCTAAGGTGTGGGAAACATGTCTCTTAGACTAGACCTCTAGATTTGTGAGGCTAGTTCCTTTGATGTATCTACTTTGCTAAGTTTACTAAAACATACTAATTTTTGGGATGAAAATGGTTAGAAGGATTACTGAAAAAGGAAATCCTATTCTATTAATGGTGATACACCTGTATTGTTGGTTCATTCACTCTATTTGAGCTCATACAACACTGATAAGATATTGTAAATCATGAATTATACAACTCCAAAGGATTCTTATGCAATAGTATTTCACATAGAGACTTTATCAAATGATCAAATCATGAGGAAAATTATGGAATAGACCTGATTTAAGGCACTAACCAGTCAATATATCCACTTCTAGTTCAATCAATCAACATCAAACACTGTATATGACCTGCATAAGATGGCATACTAGTAACTAAGTGAGATTAGGACTTGCCAACGGAAAAAATACTACCACATGTGCAAATCAAACAAATATAACACACTAATATATATATATATATATATGAATCTAAAAATATTTATTTTATTCATCTCAAAACATTACAAATCTCAATCTTGGTAGAGTTTCATCATGCCCAATAGAGGGATCCCAAAATAGGCTTGAAAGCCTAAATATATAGAAGTGAGAATAAAATAGCCAAGAGATTGGTGTAGAAGAGAGAGGAAGAAGTAAAATTCACATTAATTCAAGTCAAAAATTAGTTACAATATTTATTAATAGTCCTTCATCACATCACTTTTATGTCAAATGTATTGCATGTTCCTTGCATGAGCTCTTTTGCATTGGAATGAGGTGGTGGGCCATCTTTGACTTGCCAAACTTCTTGCATGTTTTTTGTGCAATAAATTTCCTAATAAATCCATTTAGAATGATATCAATTTAAGTGGATGACTTCTCTTTCATGAATACCATGGAACATGCATTGATTACTAATTAACTCATGATTAGTCAACTCAGAGTAATTGGCCCTTAAGACAAGCTAACTCCCACTTAAACCTTCTATTCCATGAAATAGAACTTGAAGAATAGATATGCATGAAATTTAATCTTTAATATTATATATATGGTGGGATAATTCCACATAAACTCATCTGATAGCCTTTCAATGCCAATTTCATTTTCACTTGATTGATCAAATAGGCCTACTATGCCAAATAGGCCTAGTAGCTTAACTTCTTGATTTTGATGACCATTATAACCTACATGAAAAAATTTAAAACTGGAAATAAAATGATATTTAGGCATGTAAAAACTATGCATATCATGAGATGGGTCCTTTTAATGAAGAAACACCTACAACTTAGTCAAACTAGTTGGCTAGGTTAAAGTGCCTTGAATTTCTACATACTAGCTATTTTGTAAGAGCTTATGAGGCATTTAAAGGCCTCTTTTTGACCATATAATGGATTTTTTAGGAATAAAAATTTCCAAACTTCACTCTCCGTGGATTATAAATCATTAAACTACCATGTACCTCTCCTTTCAGCACTTTTTCTTCAAAAAAACTTTATTTTCTACCATGTCTATATGGTTTCATACAAAAAAATACCATTTACAGTACCTTATCTAATTTTATTTTATTTTTAAATATATTTTGGGATGATTAATGAGGTTTTTATTTCAATAAAATTGAGTTTTCTCAAAACTAGTCTTTAAGAGGGTTTGGGAGGGTTTTGGAGGTGAACTTTATTAACAATGGGTCATAAAGTACAAAACTCCAAACCTAAACTTATTACCATGAATATTTAGTGTGTATACCCCCTCAACTTACCTAATAATATTGGTTTCCCATGTAAAAGGTATGAAAAGATACCTACATAATGAAGTTTACCTGAAGGGTTTTGATTGCATTCTGGACATGTTTATGATCTTAGCAATTGTTCATAAATGAAAACCCCTCAACCAACATCAATATTTAATTAATTATAATTTAATATGGGTCCTAAAATCATGATAATATTATTTTTATAAAATATTCATGTGGTGAAAGATATGATTGCTTGATTAGGTGAGTAGAATGAGTGTTTTGGGCTGCAGTAGTTTTAACTCCTCCTTGAGACCAAAAATGATTGTTCCATTGATGTTAAATAATTTAAATAATCCTAATTATATATTTTCCTTCTCATTAAATCTTATCAAATTGTTATTTTTCATTATAGTATTTGAAAGTCTCTTCATATGATATAGGCCTTCTAGGCCTAAAACTAAGTTTTGATGGTTTGAGGCACTTGTAAGAGGGTATGGGAGTTGAAATATATCATAATTAATTTATTAAAACTTATTTATATCCATTGTGATTTCAATTTTCTATCCAAACTCCACTTTGCCTTGATGCATCTTAAGACTGCATATAGGGACTACTACCTACCTGTGTTTTTGTATGGAGTTTTGATGAGTTTCCTTTGATAACATGAGATTATCTTATCTATTATGAAACTATAATTTTATATTTAGCCTTTAATAACTATCTTATTCCTTAAAAAAACTCTCAACCCACCTGAGTGACACCATTACTAGTACAATATAGGGGTCTACTTGTTAAGCTAGCCCTTAAGGGCATGATTGACATGAAAATTTGAATATGGATCACTCTAAAAAATTGTATAAATATTTAAAATAAAAATTTTATATTTTTCACACCCTCCAATTAAGTTCAAATATTCTTATAAACCTTGAAACCCTCAAGATGTCTACTTACTAATTTTAACCCTAACAATAGACATAGGATTAACTGGTGTCAAAATAGTGGGAACCTCCCATCCTAATTTTATCTCACCAAGATGGTGGATAGGTATAAAAACTCATGAGGACAACTCACACCAATTTTCAATCTTAGATCACACAAATTGTGGCTTGTACTTGAATTTTCTCAAACTTTACCCTTAGCTACTTATGTTTTCTTATATCATGAGACCTATGACTGTGTTTGATTGCTTTCTTACCTTGGCTTGTGATTGATAATGATGGATATGAATTGGATATATAATTAAATCCTTATTTCATTGTTTTCATCCTTAATTTATTATCTTTCAACCCTATGCCACCTATAATAGACCTTAACTCCTTCAAGAACCTCATTATGACTATGTTTACCACTATTGTAGGTGGATTTTGATGTGATGTTGGGTATCCATATCATAATTAATATGTGTTTAAAGACTCATAATATAAATTTAAACCCTCTAATTATCTCCTTCATATAACATTTTCTCCTCTAGTAATGCTCTTTAGGCCTTTACATAATCATAGTTCGTACAAGCATGTACTATCATCTTTATGTTCTTGTTAGTGATTTGGTGGATTTTACCAAGGTTTTCATATGTATATTGATATATTTAACTATATTAATTAACTTCATAGGTCACTTTAATTTAATTTTCTTAAGTTTTGACTTTGGAACATATGATTGTGCTAGAGAGGAAAAGACATTGTATGGTTGTAGGTGATGTCGACAGTTGTCCTTGACTATAACATTTGAGTGCTTGGAGACCATCATGATATATTTATGATTTAATATCATCACTTATATCTAAAATCATCCTCTTGAACATTAAACTTATTTATATACCATTGTTCCCTCATCATTTTTACCAGCTTGAAGAAACACCTATGTACTTATGTGACTGTAGGTGTGTGTTTCAAGAAATCTTGGTTGAGTCCTGATATATAACTTAATTGTTATGAATTTAAATATCTAATTACACCATTTAAAATGATTTTTAAAATATTAAAATACCCTATTAACCTTGATAATATTTCAATACATTATTTTTTCAATGTTTGACTATCAACATGTTTGTTGAGTCCCTTAACCAGTTGTAGGTGGATATTTTCTTAGGTTTATGACATGAGCTATGTTTGGTTACTATTAATTGAATTCTATTACTACAAAATTTTTATATGATTCTATTTATAATACTATTTCTCCTTCATACCATACCATCATGTTCTTCTCCTTGAAGATATACCTTTCTCACATATGTACTTGACTATGTTTTATTGACTGTAGGTCCTTGTATAGACTATAGTAAGGTCTAAAGATGCCTTGGGAGTTTAAAAACACACAATGTGTCCATGATTGCTTATATTTATTATTATTATTATTATTATTATTATTATTATTATTATTATTATTATCTATTAACAACTTCAAAACTCTCTTTTAAAGGTCAACATCCTTAGAGCCTCTTTGATAACTTATTCATTCCTTGGTTGTAGCTTACTCTTGAAGCTGGCTATAGGAATATTCTTGAGTTACTTGAGCCATTCAAGACCTTGAATTTAAGTTTTACTTGAGATATCCTCTTTAGGTTATCAAATTCATGTTTATTATGTATTTTTGTGTTCCAAATAGGCACCAAACATTAGATGGACCTAAAGACTAGATTTCCAAGATAGTAACTATAGGTTTTGACCTTGAGAATAGACTTGTAGGTGTCTTAAAATAAACTTGAGACTTTGCTTATGATTGTCTCCTTCTTGATGAATTATGATTGAAGACATAATATGGTTAATAAACCTTCATTTATTTTCCCTCTTCAATCATACACTCATGTCATGATGTTATCCATCAAAGAATACTATGTCATTTTCCAACTGTAGGTGACTATAATATGATTTATTGTACAGATAGAGATTGAGTTTGACCTTAAGAAAGGTTAAAAAACATGATATGATATTTTTACTTCTATTTTTTCACATTTATGAGATAAATTAATCTAATATCTTAAATAAGACATCTTCTATCCTACCTTTCTTTTATTTTTCATGAAAACTCTTGACTATTTGTGTCATGGTTGTAGGTTGCCTTCTTGGTTGTATATGATGTTTTCTTGGTCTACATATCTTCATCTTCAAACTTATGATGGTTTATACCCATTTAATCTTTGTGATAGTGTATTTAAGGATTGGATATTAATTAAATAGGGGATGATGGGAAAGAGAGATGGAAAGTCATGAATGGAGGGCAGAAAAAAAACCTTATTACAGTGAGAATTGTAGTGTATGACAGTGTATATGGAGATGAACCAAAGTGGAGGTGTAAAAGGACATGAAGAGAATGTTAAGACTAAATTTAAGATCCCCATTCAAGCATGAGAATATAATTCACCACACATAAATTTTGAGGCCATTAAAGGAGCATAAGAGGGTGAAATTGAAACCTAGGAGACTATAAAAAACCTTAAAATATGCCAATTTTACTTAATCTTTGCTAAATAGAGACTCCTTGAGGACTCTTGAGAGAAAATTTATGATATTATTGGAAATTAAACAATCATTAAAATTAAAATAATTAATATAGGACATGTGATCAATAATGAAACCCTATAAACAATACTCCAATAAATCTTGATGTTGTTTTCTCTCTCCTTGACCATACAATCTCCTTTAAAAGCCTTTTAAACTGCATATTTTCACTAGTATGTGTTCTTAAGATCTGTTTAACCCTCACACACATGTAAAAGGACTAATTAGTGACATGGAAAAGTGTATATTTCTCCTAAAAAGATCCACAACCTAGAATTTGTTTGCCATGATGCCCTGATGAAGAGAAATTGTAGAAAATTGACTGCCTTCTTGGATGCAGGAGACAAAATGAGTGCCTTGACTTCAAAGGTATGGTTCATAAAGGAGATATGACCAATTTTATAATCACCTTATCAATATATAATATCTCTGAGAGTAATTTATTTGGCAAAAAATTTAGAATTGAATTTTATCTCTCATGGTCATACCACCTGCAAACCTTGAGAGCTCTCCTTATGTGAAAATAAGCAAGATGAATGGAGGGGACCAATTTTGGGCCTATTTTGCATATTTTTTCCATAAATATATTTTTTAACCTCTAACATATCATAATATTCATGCTTTATACCTCTGTTACATGAAAAATTTGTATAATTGTGTACCTTCACATGAAAAATGCATGAAAAAGCTCTTTCTTTGCCTTGTAATCACAACTTGAGTCTTCCACCACTAATTTTAGAGCATGAATAGGATAACCACAAGTAATAAGAATTCTTAAAAACAATAATTAACCTTTTCCACACTTTTGGGTGCCAAATTTGGCATGTGGGATCTCAAAATGGGCCTTTTTAGGCTTAAACTTACATAAAATGACATTTTTAAGTGATGATAACGTCATGTACATGGTTGTATTTTAGGGTAATTTGGAGGTGTTAATAGTATTTTGACTCATGATTTACCATTTAAAGGCCCAAAAAACTTCATTTTTATTAAAATTACACACGGTTGACCACCATGTAGAGGCTCATAATAGTGTCCTAAAAAGTTTTTAGTTACACGGGTTGGTATTTGTCCTTGACATGACAAAATACCAACATTTTTGGAAACTCATAGGGGTTGAATAGACTACTGGTGAAAATAAACTATTGGATTTCACATGATAATGGCAATCTAAAACATAACAACATTACTTGATGACTATCTTGATTTCCAAATAGACTTTTTAGACTTTGTAACACCTCTTTTGACTATAATGATAAACAAAACAATACAAGGAAAGAAACATAAACTAACAAGAAAGGACAACTAATCTAAGGAAATAGGAAAAATAAAACAAACACAACAACAAGGCAAGATATTTCTTGTGTTATTCTCTTATTGAAACATGACAAACAACCTAAAACAACTAACCTAAAATGAAAATCTTTCCTCTAGGGTCAAATAAAAAGCTAGATTGTCCACCATAGAACTTTGAAGCATGATTACCATATTTTGATGGCTCCTTCTTATAGATTAAAACATTTTCATGTTCATGGCTTCTTGGAGAAGCAACTAGGAATTATACTTCCATTCTTAAGTGTATGGATTGATCATATGAGTCCAAAACCCAGTCCCAAATTGTTCTTTCTTAAATCTATAATGTTAATTCTACCTCATTCATGGGTTGATGATGGTTTTTCACATTCTCCTTTAATGATTATATTGGCAACTCAGTTGGTATGCTTGGATTGGTGTCTTCATTATGCTCCATTTGAGGTAGTAGTTTGTTAAGATCTTCAACTTATTGATAGGTGTTTAAACATGGTTGAACATATCATTAATCTCTTCTTAATGAACAACTATAGTATTATTCTTTATAATACATTCCTCAATCTCCATTTGGGGTGGAGATGGATTATCAAACTTTGAACAAAATCCCTCCAAGTCATCCCAAAAGGCCTCCTCTTCATGATCACTTCAAAAGACATGGATTACATTAGCATCCTTACCATTTTCTTGTGATAAATCATGTTGATCACACATTTCCAACCTTTTGATGGGGTCATATGAAATTTCTTGATATACTGCACTTTTTTCATCTTCATCTTTAGTACAGAATGGCATCTCATCTATCTAATCAAGATCTAGCTCATCTTGCCTTAGTATCTATAGAATAACATTTCCTTATTAAAGCTCAAAAACATTTATGAAATCCTCATATGAAGCTCCAACCTACTGTCCTATTTCATCATCCAAATCTACCATCTCAAGCTCTTCAATCTCACTCAAGAACTCATGGTATAATTGCTACCAACCATCATCAACTTCAGGAATACTCTCCATCTTAACAATGGTTCTATGTGAATTCTCTTCATGGATGCCTTCTAGAGAAAGAATTGTGTGTACCTTATCTTTATCAACTGCTGCATGTTTTTGAGAAACCTCTTCTTCTTGCTTAAGTGAAACCTCTTGAAAATCATCCTCTTTTACACTCTAAAAGATTGAATTCATTCCTATATTTTCTAAGTGGTGTCCCAATGATGATTTATTCCTCTTGATATCTCAAGTCACCCTCATTTTTATCACTTTAGCTACATCTTCTTCACTTAATTCACAAATGAGAGGCTCTTTCTCAAAAAGTGGCATGGTATCCCATTTAAAATATTCAAGAAGATGAGAAATATCTAATGGTGTTTCCATAAATTATTAATTCTTTTCAACCTTTACCATCATTACCTCCTCTTTCTACTAAATTTTTTATTGAATGTTTGGCCATGAAGGAAAGGCCTTTGGATCTTAAGGAGGGAGGGGTGGGTACTTAATGGCTATGATAGTGACTTTGAGATTATCCTTGATTTCAAAATTTGGGCTTATGCTTGACTATTGCATTTGATTCTAGGTTGGAAAATTGGGTTTATGAGCCTCTAATATCTAAGGTATTACAACTTGAGGCATGATTGGTAAAATTTCTTGATGAGGTGGACTTGGAATCCATAAATAGTGGCATGGGGTAGCAAGAGGTAGTGAATTTTGAGATTGAGATTGGTTACATGATTGTTTTTCCTTGTAGGCTAATATTTCTTCAATAATAATTTAGTTCGTCCTCTTTATCTTCTCAATCTCATTATGAACATTTTGTATGTTTTAGAAGGATGATTGATATTGGAACTGATGTGGCTCAAATTGAGAGTTTTAAGGCTCATGAGGGACATTATAAAGTTGGTATGGGCTATCATACTACTGATATGGATCATGATAGGGCTGATAGGGGTGATGATGAGAAGATGAATAACTAAAATTTGCTCCATAAGCTACCACAACCTAGAAAACACATGAAAAACAACTAAATTTTGAACAAAAACTATCCTTTACCTCAGAGGTGAGGATCATATGAGTACTTGAAAATGCTTCTAAATACCAAGATACTATAAATGTGTAATCCAATAGCTAGATATGTGTCCCATGTGCTATAATTGTTAGCAACCCAGATAACACCCTAATGAAGGCAAATTACTTAGATCTCCTTCACACCTAGACTAGCATTGGAATGGTCTAAGGTGTGGGACACCTATCTCTTAGAATAAAACTTTATATTTGTGAGTCTAATTCCTTTGATGTATTTAATTTTCTCAATTTACTAAAACATACTAATTTTTGGGATGAAAAGGTTATAAGGATTACCAAAAATGGAAATATTATTTTATTGATGGTGATGCACCTGTATTACTGGTTCATCCATTCTATTTGAGCTCATACAACATTGATAAGATAATGTAAATCATGAATTATATAAATCCAAAGGATTCTTATGCAACATTATTTCACATAGAGGTTATATCAAATGATCAAAGAATGAGGGAAATGATGGAATAAGCCTAATTAAAGGAACTAACCAATCAATATATCCACTGTTAGCTCAATTAGTCAACACCAAACACTGTATATGACCTACATAAGATGTCATACTAGTAACTAGGTGAGATTAGGACTTCCAAGGGAGAAAATACTACCACATGTGCAAATAAAATGAGTATAACATACTAAACTTATATATAGGAATCTAAAAATAGTCATTTTATTCATCTCAAAAGGTTACAAAGCTCAATCTTGGTAGAGTTTCATCAATCACAAGAGCGGGATCCTAAAATAATCTTAAAACCCTAAATATATAGAAGTGAGAAGAGATTAGAAAAGATTTGGCGTAGAAGAGAGAGGAATAAGTCAACTTCACATTAAGTCAAGTCAAATTTAGTTATAATAGCTATCAATAGTCCTTCATCACATCTCATTTGTTTCAAATCCCTTTCATTCTCCTTGAATGATCTCTTTTTCATTGGAATTATATCAATTTAATTGGATGACATCTCTTTCATGAAGACCATGCAATATGCATTAATTGCTAGTTAATTCATGATTAGTCAACTCAGAGTAATTGGCCCTTAAGATAAGCTAACTCCCACTTAAACCCTCTTTTGCATGAAATTGCACTTTATGACTATATATGCATGTAATTTACCCTTGAATATTATATATGGCATGAAAACTCTACATAAACTCATTTGACAGCCTTTAAATGCCAATTTCATCTTCACTTGATTGATCAAATAGGCCTACTAGGCCAAATAGGCTGAGTAGCCTAACTTCTTACATTTGATGACCATTATAACCTAAAAATAAAACATTTAAAACTAATAATACAATGATATTTAGGCCTCAAATAATTCACCATATCATAAGATAGGTCCTTTTAATGACCAAAGGACCCGATGACTATTGAAACAACACTTACAACTTAGTCAAACTACCTTGTACCTTTCCTTTTAGCACTTTTTTTAAAAAAACTCTATTTTCTACCATGTTTGTATGGATATACACAAAAAACACCATTCACAATACTTATTTTGAGTTTGATTCATGTTTGAAGATTTTTTAGGATGATTAATGAGGTTTTGATTGCAATAAAATTTACTTTTCTCAAAACTAGTCTTTACGAGGGTTTGGGAGAGTTTTGGAGGTGAATATTATTAATAATGGTTAATAAAGTACAAAAATAAAAACCCAAAATTATCTCCTTGAAAATTTATTTTATATACCCCCTCAAATTCCCTGAGAAGATTGGGTTTCCATGTAAAAGGTATGAAAATATACCTACGTAATGAAGTTCACATGTAGGGTTTTACTTACATTTTGGACATGTTTATGATCTTAGTGATTATTTAGAAATTACATACTCTTAAAAAACATAAATAATTCATTAATTATAATTTAATATTGGTCATCAATTCATTCTAATATTTATTTTTCCAAACTCTTCATGTGGTGAAAGATATGAGCACTTGATTAGGTGGGTAAAATGAGTGTCTTGGACTGAAGTAGATTAAAATCCTCCTTGAGACAAAAAAAGATTATTTCATTTCTTATCCCTTAGTTAAATCATCCTAATTTTACCTTTACATTATTTTTATATCTTATCAAAGTTTTATTTTTCATTTTAGTGTTTGAAAGTGTCTTCATATAATGCAGGGCTTTAAGGCCTAAAATTGGATTTAGGCCTACAACTAAGTTTTGATGGTTTGATGAACCTATAAGAGGGTATGAGAGTTTAAATATATAATAATTCATTTAATAACACTTTTTTATATCCCATATGACCTCCCATTACTATCCAAACTCCATTTTGCCTTGATGCATCTTAAGACTGTCTGTAGGGACTACTACCTGCTTGTGTGTTTGTATGGAGTTTTAAAGAGTTTCATTTGATAACATGATATGATATTATATTATATTATATGGAGCTTTAATGTTATATTTATCCTCATATATATATATATATATATATATATATATATATATATATATATATATATATATATATATATATATATATATATATATATATATATATATGTTATTCCTTGAAATAATTCTCAACCCACCTGAGTCACACCATTACTAGTACAGTATAGGGGCCTGCTTGCTTTAGTTAGCCCTTAAGGGCATGAGTGGCATGAAAATTTGAATATGGATCACTAAAAAAAGGTTTATAAATATTTAAAATCACCTTATTATATTTTTCACGCCCTAAAATTAAGTTCAAACCATACTACATACCTTGAAACCCTCGAGAAGTCTGATTACTTATTTTAAACCTATCAATAGACATAGGGATGACTATGTCAGAATATAGGGAACTTACACTCCTAGTTTTACCTCAAAAATATGATAGATATGTCAAAAACCTTATTAGGACCACTTAAACCAATTTTAAATTTTAGAACATGCATATTATGTCCTGTAGATGAATTTTCTCAAACTTTACCCTGAGTTACTTGTGTTTTCTTATATCATGAGACCTATGACTATGTTTGACTTCTTTCTTACCTCGGATTTTGATTGATAATTATGGATATGTATTGGATATATCATGTAAATCCTTATTTCATTTTTTTAATCCTTCATTTATTATCTTTCAACCCTATGCCACCTATAGCAGATCTTATCTCCTCCAAGAACCTCATTGTGACTATGTCCATCACTGTTGTAGATTGATTTTGATGAGATGTTGATATTTTTGGTATCCATATCATCATTACTATGTGTTTATATAATAATAATATCACTTTAAACCCTCCACTTATCTCTTTCATAGAACATTTTTTCCTAAAGCAATTTTCTTTAGGCCTTTACACAGTCATAGTCCATACAATCATGTACTATCATCTTTATGTTCTTTTCATTGCTTTAGTGGATTTTAATGAGGTTTAAATATGTATATTGATCACTTTTACTTGATTAATTCACTTCATATGTTACTTAAATTTAATGTTTTTAAGTTTTCACTTTGGGACATATGACTATGTTAGAGAGGAAATGACATTGTATGGTTGTAGGAGATGCCTACAATTACGACCATCATAATCTCTTGATTGGTTCATATCATCATTACTCTCTCAAATAATCCTATTGAACATTAAAATTATTTAGATACCATTTTTCCCTTATCTCTCTTACCATCTTGAAGAAATGCTTATGTACTTATTTGACTATAGGTGTGTGTTTCAAGAGATCTTGGTTGAGTCATGATATATACTTTGATCATTATGACTTGAAATAACTACTTACACCATTTGAAAAGTATTTTAAAACATGATAAGACCCTATGAACCTTTAGAATATGTCAAGAACTTATTATTTCAATGTTTTATTTCCAACATGTTTGATGAGTCCCTTAACCAGTTATGGTGGAGATTTTCTTAGGTTTATGAGATAAGCTAAGTTTGGTTCTTAGTAATTGAATGCCCTTGATACAAATTTTTTATATGAATCTCTTTAGAATAATATGTCTCCTTCATACCATACCATCATGACCTTCTTCTTGAATATATACCTCTCTCACATATGTACTTGATTGTGTTTTATTGATTATAGATCCTTGTATGGATTGTAGCAGGGTATAAAGATGCTTTGGGTGTTTGAAAACACACAAGATGTCCATGAGTCATCTATATGATGATCTCTTAACAACTTTAATACTCTCATTTTAAGTTCAACATCCCTTAAGCCTCTTTCATAAATTATTCATTCCTTCGTTGTAGCTTGCTCTTGAAGCTAATTTTAGGTGTGTTCTTGAGTTTGTTGAGCCATTCAAGACCTTGAATATAGTTTTTACTTGATATATCCTCTTAAGGTTATAAAATTCATGTCTATTATGTATTTTTTGTTTTAAATAGGCACCAAACATTAGATAGACCTCAAGACTAAACTACCAAAATAGTAACTATAGCTTTGACCTTGAGAATAGGCCTATAGGTGTCTTAAAAGAGACTTGAGCCTTTGATTATGGTTTCATCCTTATTGATGAGATATGATTGAATACATACTATGGTTAATAACCCTTCATTGATTTTCCATCTTCAATCATACACTCATGTCATGATTTTTAACCTTCAATGAAGACTATGTCATTTTATAACTATAGATGACTTTAATATGATTCATTTTATGGATAGAGATTGAGTTTGACCTTAATAAAGGTCACCAAACATGATATTATCTTTTTCATTCTCTTTTTGCATCTTGATGAGATAATTTGAGCCAAGATCTTGAATAAGGCATCTTCTAGCCCGCACTTCTTTTTTTCTTTCATGTAAACTCTTGATTGTTGATGCCATGGCTTTAGGCTACCTTTTTGGCTATATATGACACTTTATTGGTTTGCATATCTTAATATTCACACTTATGATGTTTTATATCCATTATCTCCTTATGATAGTGGATTTATGGAGTGAAGATGAATGATAGAGGGTATGATGTGAAAGATAGATGGAAAACCATGCATGAAGGGTGGAAACAAATGCCTTATTATAGGGATAATGGTATTGTATGATAGTGTATATGGAGATGAACCAAACTAGAGGTGTAAAAGGACATGAGGAGCATGTCAAGACCAAATTTAAGAGCCCCATGAAAGCATGAGCATACCATTAACCACTCATATCAATTTGGAGGCCATTGAAGGAACATAAGAGGGTGAAATTGAAACCTATGAGTCTTTAAAAACCTTAAAATATGTTAATTTTCCTTAACATTTACTAAATTGATGTTGGGAATTCAGAGAGATGGATACACAGAGTAATTCATGCAAAGTTGAGCACAGATAGTCTATAAAATATTTTTACACATAAATAATATTCTATTATTCTCTCATTAATAATTTAGGAAATATTACAAACATATATATAAGAATAACATCCTATAATAACTCTGATATTCTCTCACACCCAAATCCCACTAATTAAGCAAACCTATTACAATATATTATTATAATAAATAACAATATATCTCAACAATATAATATTCTAAGTAATACACTATTATCATATTAACCATATGGTTATAACTAAGTAACTAATATTTACCTCTCAGTAAATTAATCATAGTTACTATTTACTATTTACCTTTCCCATAAATACCTAAAAATAACATGATGTAAAAGCTATTCCTAACATCCCCCCATAGTTTTTACATTGTGAAAAAACATTCACACTCACCCATTGTAACATGCCAAACTATGTGGCTCATGACCTTGATACAAAGAGCGCCTCAACCCTCCCATGGTTTTATAGGTTTAGCACAAACCTTGACATGAACAAAACAAATAGAATTGTTTGCCACCTCATACTCTTTGGTCTACATAATACTGACACAATGTTACTACCAATGACCATTATATGTGAAGGAATGCATCCCACATTTATATTACATGATTGCAATGGACATGTTATTGAGGGTCATATCCATAAATAAGTAAGGTAGTCACATGATTTCCTCAGTAGCTGCTCTCCTAACTATTCTTCTCTTCTTTATTTTTAAACACACACAGTAGAAAAATATGAAAAGCACACACACAAGTCACCAAAACATTTGTGTGACCCCATCGTTGGTGACTAACAAGAGGTCATTGAAAGACCTCCTTCCTCCATGTATCCTCTAACCTCTAGTTGCTGAAGCTACTTACTCAACTAATGAATATTTATTCCTTAGGTACCAAATGTATTACTTTGCTATAAAATGTTGATTTTTTATCAGTCGAGCATTCTCAAAATTAGTATCAGACTCATATACATCTTCAAGAATTTTTTGAATTTTATTATCTTGGAATTGCATAAATTTGATGTCACATTCAAGAAATAATGCATCTTTATGCTTTTGAATTTTGTTTGACATTTTTACAATATTATAAAACACTTTATAAAAAATGACTCAATTAACCTATATCACCTAAACAAAATCCTAATATTCACTTAAATAGGACTCAAAGACAAAAGAATATTTTTAACAAAAAATGAATCATAAAAAATGACTTAGAGACACTTTGGAGTTTTGATAAAATTATAACATAATTAAAAATTTAGACTCTTTTTATTTTTGACAACATATATAAAAAAAATATGAAATTTTACTAATGTCAATCTAATAAATATATCTCAACTTTAGAATAAAACTTAGAAGACTAAAAACATGAGTGCTTTTACAAACTATATAATGTTAATTTTAAAACTAACCAACCTTATTAAGGTGACACAAATTCATAACTAACTGGAGGAACAATGAATTGAGGAGATAGGTTACTAACAAGTGTAGTATTCATTCTTATGAGTATTTGACAATCTCATAGTACAATGATGAACATGCAATGAGTTTGAAGGCTCCAAATTTTATGGTAGTTGGCGATGAGATTGAGATAAACTCTAGGAAACTCTAGTCTGATAGAAATGCACTATAATAAAGTTGGCTTGTTCTAATGTAAAGTTTTGGTGTATCCATCATAGATATCTAAAAGCTTCTAAGAAAGAAGAGATGTGATGGATTCTAAATTCTATGTTAAAGGAAGAACCATTACACCAATGGATTTAATGTTTGAATTAGACCATTTGGTAGCTGCACTCATGGGAATATATTGCAATGGATGTTGAGAGAAGATGAAATCACCTTCAGATTTGGGAAAGTGATGAGAATTGGATAACTTTTTGAACTTATTTTATGTGGACTTAGATTGAATATTTCTTTCAAACCTAACACTCTTGAGAAGGAAGAAACATCAAGTCTAATCTAGAGATCTATCCTTCTTTCTAGCTGAAATGTCCCATGCTTTTGACTGAACTATGATTATATGTTAAACATAAATGCCATTTTTTAAAAACAAATATTTATTCTATTGTGGATATAACTTATCCTATATGCTTTCATGCTTTGGGAAATAGAATAACAATCCTTTTTCATAAACAATTCCTACTCTAATACCACTGTTGGGAATTCAGAGAGCTGGAGACACAGATTAATTCATGCAAAGTCGAGCATAGATAGTCTACAAAATATTTTAACACACAAATAATATTCTATTATTATCTCATTAAAAATTTGGGACATATTACAAACATATATATAGGAATAACATCCTATAACAACATCGATATTATCTCACACCCAAATCCCACTAATTAAGAAAACCTATTATGATATATTGTTATAACAAATAACAATATATCTCAATAATACAATATTCTAGCTTATGTAATATTACCATATTAATCATATGGTATAACTAAGTAACTAATATTTACCTCTCAATAAATCAATAATATTTACTATTTAATATTTACCTTTCTCATAAATACCTAAAACTAACATGATGTAAAAGGTATTCCTAACAACTAAGATTCCTTGAGGAATCTTGAGATCACATTGATGATCTTCTTGGAATTGAAATAAGCATGAACCTTGAAATCATGAAGAGAGGACATGTGAACAAAAATGAAACCCTACAAATAATACTCCAAGAAATCTTGATATTGTTTTCTCTCTCCTTGACCATATGATCTCCTTTAGAAGCATGCTAAACTATAGATTTACATTGTTAAATATTCTTGAGATTTATTTGACCCTCACAAATGTGGATAAGGACTGATGAATACCATGGAAATGTGGACCTTTCTCTTGAGAAGCTCCACAATATGTAATTGTTCTACCATGATCCCTTGATGAATAGAAATTTTAGAAAATTGATTACCTTATTGGATGCAAGAGATAAAATGAGTGCCTTGACTTTAAAGGGATGGTTCATGAAGGAGAGATGACCAATTTGATAACTACCTACTCTAGCTAGAATGATGTAGGGACATCCTATAAGGACCCCAAAATGGATTAAATTTTAGATTAAATTTTTATTTTAAGTGTTTATTAGGTGATATAAGTCCTAAGTTGTCTTTAGGTGTGATCCAGGTTGTCCAAAGATGCATAAAATTCAAACTATGGCTTTTCCTGCCAAAATGCATTTTTGGCAAAATTTAAATTTTATAGGCCTTATCTAAGGACTTTCTTCTACTTGTGAAGGTCTAAAGGTGTAGAGAACTTGTATAAAGGGTTTGAGACTATAATTAAGTTCCTAAAATGTTATTTAATATTTACTCAAGGTTTTAAATGGGTCATATTGTGTAAACTCATGAAAAACGTAATGTGATCATAATGACCTCAATATGAGAAAATACCCAAGATTCAGTTATGATTTTTTGCAAGGGTTGGTGGAGTTATTTTTTTGTTTTTTTAGAAGTGAATTCCATTCTAATATGATAGATAATGGACATGAACATAAATAATCTTGATGAATAAAGATAGTCTATGATATCAATTTTTAGTGTATGGAATTGTCATAAATGGATAGAGTATGGTGTGTTTGAATCCTCAAAATGGTAATTAAATTTATTGAACGTGGTTGATATTATTGTGAGTATGTTATATCCTATAAATATATTTATTAAACACTAGTTTTGAAGTTATAAATAGTCACTATTTTGGAGATAGTCAGGGCTGCCAAACAGGGTATATAATCCTATAGTTATGTTTAAGAAACAAATCTAGACATATGATCCTTTTATTTATTTGAGACTTATGTAAAATGGAAAGTGGAAAAAATTTATTATTAGAGAGAAATGATCTTTTTTCAATACAAAATTTATTAGAGATTGATCCTATCCATTATATTGGTAAGTCTTACTTTTGATAGCAAACAATCCATACAAAATAAGAATTCTGGGTACTGTGTTTTTATATTGAGACATCTTTTTGGATCCAAAAGAGATTGTAAAATATATAGATTAGTTTTATAATTTTCTTAAAACCTAATTTAATGTTTTTTAATCTTTGGATGTTGACAAGATTGGTAAAACCCTAATTACTCCTATTTCTTAACAATAGAACATAGTGTGCAAGGACTGAGATTTTGAGTTTGTGAATGCTTTTTGGGTTATGGGAGTCTTATAATTGAATGTAAAAGTTTAAGTAATATATACATAGATATTCCAATAATTATTTTTATTTTAAATTTATTGAGAATGAAGTTATGGATTTTAATACACTCTTGGCCTGCTCAGTCACCCTAAACCCTAACAACTATGGTTTTAACCATTGGGAGTAAACTAACCATCCAAAATTCACCAAAATTTGTAATATTTCATGTTTTTATGTTTCCTAATTGAATAAACCATTTAAAATACTTTACATACCATTTTGTATGGATTTATATCAAGTGGAGTTGTGGAAGGGCTAAAAGAGGCCTAATTGGGTAGGCTACAAGAGAGAAAGTGGACCTATGGAGTGAGTTAGGTCATAAAAATTGACACAAAAGTGTGTAATAATAGGAAAAAGGATAATATAACCTTGAATAGTCATAATTATTGGTAATTTTCCATACAAGTCTATTTACAGGTATAAAATGGCTACAAGGAATGCAAGTTAAATTGGTAGAGTTATATAAGTTGAAAGAGGGGGTGACAAAATAGTAAAATGAGGTTAATGAAAGTTCATGTTAAAATACTATGATCAATATAAAGATTCATTATTATCTAAAAAATCCTATGATCTAGTACTTTGATGTGATGAGTGGTTTCATAAGCCTAGACTAGAAAAGAGATCCATTGATAAAGGACTAGTTTGAGAAACTTGTGTAAGCTCTACATCATTTGGTATCAGAGCATAAGGATGGTTAGAGTATAAAATGGTATCAAGACAAAAAAACCTATTTTATCTCAAGTAATGCAATAAAATATGGAAAATTTTGTCATTTAGATGAGGAATATATAGGCAAGAATGGCAGTTATGGAGACATCCCAAAGAAGGGTCATAGTTGAAGATGATAGTGATATAGAAGAGGAAGCTCCTATATTAGAAGAGGAGGAAGAAAGATAAGATAGAGTGGATTAAATATTAATAAAATCCATGATGAAGATGGGTTTAAAACCAAATCTAGATGTGCCAATGTATGAAAACAACCTTAATATGGATGAATTGGAGGATTAGATAGCAATCATGGACAAATATTTTGATTATGAAGAGGTAGATGACACCAAGAATTTTAAATTTGTTGTAATAATGTTGAAAGGACATGCTTCTTTGTGGTGGAATGTAATCTAGGAAGAGAGAAGGAGAAGAGGTAAGAGATTTAATTATGGGATAGGATGGAGATGAAGATGAAGGGCAAGTTCATGCCCAAGGACTACCATACACATTTTTTTAGAAGGTTGTAGAATCTTAGACAAAAGGATCATTGAGTGAAGGAATATATAGAAGAGTTTCATAGATTGATAATTAGAACATGCCACTTGGAAGAGGAAGATGAGAAGGTAGCAAGGTATCTGAATGGTCTCAAGTTTTCCATACAAGATGAGATCAGTATATTGACTTTGAAAATAGTTGAAGAAGCTTACCAAGTAGCCTTGAAATCTAAAGAGAAGTTGGTAAGAAGGAACACATAGCAATCAAGAGGAAGAGGTTAAAAAGTGAGAGGAAGAAGAGAGTATGACAACAATAATGGATATGAAGAAGGTGAAAGTAGTGCATAAAGGCATGAAACATAGCCAAGAGGTGGTTATAGGGGTAGGAGGCCATATTACAAAGGTGGAGATGCCTCTAGAGGAAGAGGGAATAATAGATTCATAGGAAAATGTTTCAAATGCAATAAGTATTCAGGTCATAAATATTAGAAGTGTCTTGAGGAGTAGCAAGAAATAAGTCATAGAAGTGAGAGTAGAAATGAGGTGGTACAACCTACATAGGAAGAAAATGTGGGATATACTTCACACTTTGAAGCACTTGAAGGAGAGTCACTCTTTATTAGGAGGACATTGTTGAAGCCACCAAAGGAGAAAGAATCCAATCAATAGAAAACACTCTTCATAACAACATGTAAGTCCCATGTTAAATGTTGTAAAATTATTATAGATTCAGGAAGCATAGGAAATTTGGTTTCAACTGAAATGGTAATTAAACTTGGCCTCAAAATAATATCACACCCTATACCTTAAAAACTTTATTAGCTTCAAAAGTGATATCATGTGTTTGTTAATGAATAGTGTTTAGTAGATTTTTAGGTTGGTACTTACAAGGATCAGGTCATGTGTGATGTCATCCCAATGGATATTTGTCATGTACTACTAAGAAGTCTTTGGTAGTTTGACAAGTTAACTAGTCATGATGGGGTGAAGAACACCTATTCTTTGGAGCACAAGGAGATAATCACACATTATTGCCTTTGAATAATGATGATGATAAAGTTATTGGTATCTATTCTAAGGTATTGGTTGTAGGTTACAAGGAGTTGGTACAATAGTAGAATGAAGATGTGAAGATGGAAGAACAACACAAGGAAATTGTGGTAGCCCAAGATGATGAGTGTGAACCCTTTTCAAGTAATAAATTTTTAAACAAGTATGTAAGTGAGTTGTTTTCAAGTTTATCACAACATTTGTCAATGATTTCTAGTTGTGATTTCATAGAAGGCATGGTAGCCAAGATCAAACGCATGAAATAGATTATTGAAAAGGAAAGAGTTGACATAGGGATGGAATATATACAACATTTCCATGAAGGACATCCAAATGAATGCAATCCTTTAAAAGGGTTAAGTCAATAAAATGAGAAGTTGGAAGATAATATGTAGTCCTTGCATATGTAGGAGGTAAAGTATAGTTATGATGGATAAGTATAGTATAAAATCAAGTAATTACATAATCAAGTATCATGAAAGGACCCAAAGAATGATATTCATGAGGTGAAGTATAGAAAACAAGGAGAATGGATGAAGAATAAAAAAGACACATTTTCATTAGTAGCACATCATGGAATCAATGTTGTGATGGATCAGTTGGAAGGAGTGGAAGCATGGTATGCACATTCAAAGTAAGTATTAAAAGACAACAACTATGTTTTCCTTAAAAATTTTGTTGTATGTGAAGGTACACCATTGAAGAAGAACCAGTGGAGGCCTGATTGTGGGGCCTCAGAATATGTTCACCTCTATGAGAGGCAAGTAGCAATAGCAACCTTCTATCAAGAGGTATAATGTAAGTAAACAAGAGCATACACCAAGTTAAAACCTATGGAAATAATTCTTCAGCTTGGTAGTATGATGCAAGGGCATCCTATAAAGACCCCAAAATAGATTCAATTTTGCCTTTAATTTGTCTTTTAAGTGTTTCTTAGGTTCTATAAGTCCTAGGTTATCTATAGGTGTGATCTAGGTTGTCCAAATCTGAATAAAATCAAAACTATGGATTTTCCCACCAAAATGCACACTTTTTTATATACCCAGTGACCTCACTTTTCTATCCAAACTCCATTTGGCCTTGATACATCTTAAGACTACTTGTAGGGATTACTGATTGCCTATGTGCTTGTATGGAGTTTTAATGAGTTTCCTTTGATAAAATGAACTTATATTATATATTATGACACTCTCATGTTATATTTATCCTCTAATAACTATCTTATGTTGTCAAACAACTCTCGACCCACCGGAGTAACACCATTACTAGTATAATATGGGGGCCTGCTTGCTTAAGCTAGACCTCAAGGGCATGATTAGAATGAAAATTTGAATATGGATCACTCTAAAAAGGTGTATGAAGATTAAAAATCACATTTTTATATTTTCACACCCTCTAATGATGTTAAAACCTCCCTATAAACCTTAAAATCCTCAAGAAGTCTACTTAAATATTTTAACCCTATCAACAAACATAGGGTTGACTATGTCAAAATAGTGGGACCTTCCCATCCTAATTTGATGTTAAAAAGATGGTAGATATGTATAATAACTCATAAATACCATTTGCACCAATTTTCAATCTTAGATCATGCATATTATGGCATGTATATGAATTTTCTGAAACTTTACCCTAAGTTGCATGTGTTTTCTTGTATCATGAGACCTATGACTATGTTGAATTCTTAATTCCATTGGATTGTTATTGAGAATTATGCATATGTATTTTATATATCATGAAAATCCTTCTTATATTTGTTTCATCCTTCATTTATTATCTTTCAACCCTATGCCACCTATAACAAACCTTAGCTCCTTTAAGAACCTCATTGTGATTATGTTTACCACTGCTATAGGTGGATTTTGATGAGATGTTGAGATGCTTAGTAGCCATATAATAATTAATAGGTGTTTATATACTCATAATATCACTTTAAACCATCCACTTATCTCCCTAATAGCATATTTTATCCTCAAGCAATGTTCTTTAGGCCTTTACATAGTCATAGTTAGTACAAGCCTATACTATCATCTTTATGTTCTTATTAGTGATTTAGTGCATTTGACCAAGTTTTGTAGATTTATATTTATAAATTTGAATTTATTAAGTCACTTAATATGTCACTTTAATTTAATTTTCTTAAGTTTTAACTTTAGGACATATGATTGTGCTAGAGTGAAAATGGCATTGTATGGCTGTAGGTGATGCCTATAGTTAACCTTGACTATAGCAGTTGAGTGCTTGGAGACCATCATAATATCTTGATGAGTTAATATCATCATTAATCTATAAAATAATCCTCTTGAACATGAAACTTATTTATATACCATTGTTCCCTTATCTCTCTTACTAGCTTGAAGAAAAGCCTATGTACTTATGTGATAATAGGTGTGTGTTTCAAGAGATCTTGGCTAAATCCTAATATATACCTTGATCCTTATGAATTTAAAGAAGTAATTACACCATTTTAAATTATTTTTAAAACATTAAAATACCATATTAACCTTTATAATATGTCAATACATAATTATTTTAATTTTTGACTGTCAACATGTTTGATGAGTCCCTTAACCAGCAATAGGTGGAGATATTCTTAAGTTTATGACATGCTCTGAGTTTGGTTCTTATTCATTGAATGAAGTTGATACAAAAAATTTATATACATATATTTATAATACTATTTATCCTTCATACCATACCATCATGACCTTTTTCCTGAAGACATACCTCTCTCACATATGTACTTAATAACATTTTATTGACTGTAGGTCCTTATACAGACTATAACAGGGTCTAAAGATGATTTAGGAGTTTGAAAACATGCAAGGTATCCATGAGTCCTTCTCTATATAATTTATGTGTCCATTTGTATTTAAATTTAATACTCTCTTTTTAAGTTCAACATCCTTGAAACCTCTTTCATAACTTATTCATTCCTTGGTTGTAGCTTGCTCTTGAAGTTGATTGTAGGAGTGTTCTTGAGTTACTTGAGCCATTCAAGACCTTGAATTTAAGTTGTACTTGAGATATAATCTTGAGGTTATTGTCTTCATGTTTATTATCTATTTGGTTTTGTCCAAATAGGCACCAAACATTAGATAGACCTAAAGACTAGACTACCAAGATAGTAACTATAGGCTTTGACCTTGAGAACAGGCATGTAAGTGTCTTAAAAGACACTTGAGCCCTTAATTATGGTTGCATCCTTTTTCATGAGTTATCATTGAAGAAATAATATTTTTAATAAACCTTAATTTATTTTACATATTCAATCATACACTCATGTCATGATGTTAACCTTAAAATAAGACTCTATCATTTTCCAATTGTAGGTGACTGTAATATGATTCATTGTATGGAAAGAGACTGAGTTTGACCTTAAAAAAGGTCACCAAACATGATATGATCTTTGTACTTCTATTTTTATAGGTTTATGAGATAATTTGAGCCAAGATATTTAATAATACATCTTCTAGCTTGCCCTTATTTTGTTCTTTCATGCAAACTCTTGACTGTTGGTGCCATGGTTGTATGTTGCCTTCTTGGTTGTATATGATGCTTTCTTGGTTTTCATATCTTCATATTAACAATTATTATGATTTATACACATTTAATCCTTATGATAGTGGATTCATGGAGTGGATATGAATGAAAGAGGGGATGATGGGAAAGAGAGATGGAAAACCATGAATGGAAGGTGGAAAAAAATCCTTAATATAGTGAGAATGGTAGTGTATGAAAGTGTATATCGAGATGAAAAAAATGGAGGTGGAAAAGGACATGATGAGAATTTTAATGCCAAATTTAATATACCCATGCAAGCATGATAATACCATTCACCACACATATCAATTTGGATAACATTAAGGAGAATAAGAGGGTGAAATTGAAACCTATGAGTCTATAAAAAACCTTAAAATATGCTAATTTTCCTTAATCTTTGCTAAACTGAGACTCCTTGAGGAATCTTGAGATCACTTTCATTATATTATTAGAAATTAAATAATCATGAAACTTTAAATCATGAAGAGAGTACATGTGAACAAGAATGGAACCCTGTAAACAATACTCCAAGAAATCTTGATGTTGATTTCTCTCTCCTTGATCATACAATCTCCTTTAGAAGCATACTAAACTATAGATTTTCATTGGTATGTGTTTTTGAGCTTTGTTTAACCCTCAAACACATGGTAAATTAATTATTAATTACATTTAAATGTGTATATTGCTCCTTATAATCTATAGAACTTATAATTTTTTACCATGATGCCCTAATGAAGAGAAATTATAGAAAATTGACTATTTTCTTGGATGCAAGAGACAAAATGAGTGATTTGACTTCAAAGGGATGGTTCATGAAGGATATATGACCAATTTTAGAACCAAATACTATTTTTTAATCTCTTTGAGAATAATTTATATGGCCAAAATTTTAGACCTGAATTTTCTCTCTCATGGTCGTATCCCCTGCAAACTTGAAGAGTTCTCCTTATGTGTACAAAATAAAGATTATTGAAGGGGAATAGTTTTGGGCCTATTTTTCATCCTTTTTCCATAAATATATTTTTAACCTCTATCATATCATCATATTTATGCTTCAAACCTTTGTTTTATATAAAATCCATACAATTTTGTACCTTCACATGAAAAAGCTCTTTCTTTGCATTTTATTCACAACTTGAGTCTTCCACCGATAATTTAACAGAAAGAAGAGAATAAAAACAAGTAATATTCATGTTTTAAAACAATAATAACCTTTTACATGTTTTTTGGGGCCAATTTTGGCACGTGGGAGCTCAAAATGGGCCTTTTTAGGCTTAAACTTGCATAAAATGACCTTTTTAACTTATGAAACTTTATGACTAAATTAAATTCCTGTACATTGGTGTATTTTAGGGTATTTTGGATGTGTTAATAGTATTTTTATTCATTATTTACCATTTAAAGGCCCAACAAACTTCATTTTTAGTCAAATTACACATAGTTAACCACCATGTAGAGGCTCCTAACAATATGCTAAAAAGTTTTAAATTACATGGGTCACGATTTGGCCTTGATAGGAAAAAATACCAACATGGCCTAGGAGAGTATTTTTCCCATGACATGTTTCACATTTCCAAGATTACATAGAAACCCAAGTCATATAGAATACCTAAAGCTAGGCCACCTTGCATGGAATGGCAATGCAAAGGAAAAGGCAAGTTTCATAATCCAACTATCATTTTCACCTTGTACATTAGCTAAGAAGAGGAATAACTTGCCAATAATGAAACATGGTTGTATAATAATAAATTATCCAATTGATATAAAAATGCCAAATATCTTATCCTTAATAGGATCTTGGAAAATCAAGCCTATACAGGTGAAGGCCTCAGGCTAAATCAGAAAGGAAATCTTAATCCAATTTAGATAAATCAATAAAAAATAACTTATGGTATCATATTTAGAATACCTAGGGGTGACCCCACATATCTTATTCATGTTCCAATGCCAATGTCTAGTGATGATAATGTTGATAATTAAGTAGAGTCTCATCATAACATTTATGAAAACCTTGTCAATACCAATCTATTTAACACCCATATCATTTTTAATATAACCTTAGTTATCTATCATAACCCACTTCCTATTTATAATCCTTAACTTATATCTTGGGACCAACAAAAATCCATGGTGCCTATAGAGGAGTATGAGAATGATGACCCCTATTGCAATTTTCTAGGCCTAAGAGATAATGTTCTATTAGGAGACCACAAATAAGGGTTATCTATCAAAATAGATCCTATAACCTAATTTAAGAATGTTTGAACACCCTTATCCAAAATCAAAATATTAAAACATTAAGGTCCCAAAATGAAAACCTCTTTGAGGCACTTTTGGACTAGGGTAAAATTAAAGAGAAAATCTAGTCTTTTGATGAAAACCTATTTAAAATGCCATTACATAGGGGTGTTCACTTTTCCTCAAATGAATCTTATAAGACCACTAATAATGAAATTGCTTTTGGGTCTGAGTTTAGTTCAATAGAACAACATGCCTTTAATAAGATTACCCAAGAGTTTCCAACAATGTTTATAACATGGCCATCCCTACTATTGGGAGATTGAGATTAATCTTGTTTAGGAGAGCTCAAATAACTAGTACAAACATATCACTTTGTCATTGTAGGCCAATTAAAATCATTTCTAACCATCTTAAAAGATGGATTGACTCTCCTAATATAAGATACTAAAAAATTCAATATTGGGACACCAGATAACTTAAAATGGATCAAATTAGGTGCGTTCATCACTAAGGATGAATGTGAAATATTTACATCCATTTTGAGGTATTTTATTGATATATTTGCTTTGGAATATTCAAACATGCTAGGTTTAGACCCCACCTTAGTTGTGCACCACCTTGTTGTACATCTTGATGCCAAACTTTTCAAGCAAAAATTGTGTAAGATGCATCCTCGTATTATTATACTAATAAAGAAAGAGTTGGAAAACTCTTAGAAGTAAGGTACATTCAACCAATCAACTATTTAGAATAGATATCAAATGTTGTGCCAATCAATAAGAAGCCAAAAAGAAGAAGAATCTACACTGATTTTAGAGATATAAATAAGGCCTTCCCAAGGGACAACTTTCCTCTACCAAATATCAACATGATAGTTTAATCCATAGTAGGGTATGAAATGCTTTCACTTATGGATGGATTTTTAGGGTACAACTAGATCTAGATTTCACCAGAAGAGAAACATAAGACAACATTCACCTCTCCTTAGGGAATGTTTTATTATCAGGTTATGCCATTTGGTCTCAAGAATGTTGGGGCCATATACCAAAGATCCATAACCATCATATTTTGTGATATAATTCAAAACATTATTAAAGAATATGCCGATGACATATTGGGTAAATTAAATACCCATGTTGATCATTAAACTATAATCCATAAAATATTTAAGAGGCTTCATGAATACAAGGTCAGACTCAACCCCAAGAATTACTTCTTTGGTTTTACTTTAGGTAAATTTTTAGGCTTCATTGTCTCTTGCTAAGGCACTAAAGTTGATCCTACAAAATTACAAGCCATTACCAAAATGCCACCACCTTCCAATTTGAAGAAACTCGATAGTTTGGAGGAAAATATTAAATATATCAGATGCTTCATCTCATAATTAACTAATAAATTTTATCTATTTACACACTTAATGAAGAAGGGTATCACATTTCATTGAGATGGAGAATGCCAGAAAACTTTTTAGCACCTGAAGGAATATCTTGCCAATCCACCTATTTTGCTACCACCAATGCTAGGAAAGCCATTCCTATTATATCTATTTTCTATAGACAAATCCCTAGGGGCACTTCTATTTGAACATGATGATAATAGAAAATAACATGATGTGTACTATTTAAGTTATACAATGGTCATGTATAAACATGACTATACGCCTATCAAAAAATATTAGTTAACTATGGTATTTATAACATAGAAATTATGGAATTACATGCTTAACAAAAAGACCATAGTTATTTCCTAATTAGATCCACTCAAGTATCTACTATCCAAAATAACTTTATAAGGTCGCATGGCTAAATGGATCATGCTTCTGAGTGAGTTTGAGATTGAGTATGCTAGCTAAAAAGTTATAATGGGATAAGTACTTATAGATTAGCTTGTTAAAGCTCCCCTTACATATATAACCCCTCACTTTTCAATTCCCAAATGAGTCCATCATGACCATCATTGAAACACCTCTTGAGGAGCAGTACTAGAAGTTGTATTTTGATGGATAATTCACATCACATAGATCAGGGAAGGCTTATTGCTTATTACACCAAAAGGGGATATTATCCCTATATCATTTTGTACCATATTTTATTTTAATAATAACATGGTTGAATATGAGTCACATTTTTTAGGGCTTCATCAAGTAGTACAATGAAATATTTAGCATGTCAGAATTTAAGGTGATTATCAATTAATCATCAATCAGGTTACATACCACTTTCAGACGAAAGATGACAAGATGGTACCATACAAGTCCATGGTTGATGTTCTCAAATAGCAGGTTATTGACATATAGTTTAAACACATACCTTGAGCTAGTAATAGGATAATAGATGCCATTTCTACCATTAGTTCTTTGATTTTCCACACAGACAAGGTAAAAGAATATCAATTCCTCATTGATAATCTTCTAGCCCCTACTTATGAACCTTTAACTATTATAATGATCTATGATATTGTTAGTCCCATTTCTATATGGTGCTTAGACCTATTTACCTGCCTTCGTGACTATATCATACCACCAAACCTATCACATAAACAACAAAAGTCTTTTACCCACTAAGCCTCATGTTATACCTTACTTGGCCCAACCCTTTACCACCACAACTTTGATGTAACTGTGCTTTATTGTTTAAATTTACCAAAAGTAACATTATCATTATGGAAATTTCATGAAGGTGTATATGGATCCCACACCATCAGGGCTACCCTAGCCAAAAATCTCCTACATAATTGGATTTTTTGTACTTGATAGGATAATTCTTGATTCTTTAATAGTATTTTAAAACTAGTTTAAATTATCCAAATGTTCTTCAAGCATTCTACTAAAAATTAGTATATCAACAATATACATAGAGAAATTCGGATGTACCTTTGAATATTTCATCTATATGCACTTGGAAGTAAGTTGGTGCTTTCATCAATCCAAATGACATAACATTCCACTAGTAATGTCTAAAAGACAACTAAATATTGTTTTATATAGTCTTCTAATTTTACTTGAATCTAATAAAATTTTGATTTACAATCAAACTGTGAAAAGTATTTACATTGAGCAACCTTATGGAATAAATAAGATTTATTAGGAATAGGGTAAGAATATGGTTCTTTAATTGCATTTAGAGGCTTATAATTTATTACCATTCTCTTTTTTCCTCTTTTTTATTCTAGATCTTTATTCACCATAAAATCATAAAAATAGAATGGTGAAGTAGAGGGTTCAATAAATTTCACATTTCTTAGTTCTTGAATAGACTTTTCCATGTCAAGATAGTCTGAGTTGGAATAGGTATATTTTTACCACCTTTATTTTTTTCCCTTCTTTAATTTTGATTTCCATTTTAGGCATCCTCTTGGCCCAAAATAACTAGGTATTTTCATAATATATCTCTTCTTGTATTAATTTCCCTAGTATTTGTATATCTTGACAAACTAGACTTATAGGTTATTGGTTCATGGTAGCATGCAATTGCTCAGAAGCGTAAGTGAGATGTGGGGATCTAATCCTTTCACCATGATGGGTAAATAAGACACTTTGGGGAGTAGATTAATGAGGTACTAAATTACATGGGCAAGTAGTGAACTCTGCATCTTTAAAGGCACTTTTGGTGTCCTTATAGCATTCTTGTTCATTTCCCAATAGACAAAAAGAAATGATATAAAAAAACATAAGAAAAATAAGATATATACATGATAAAAGATATGAAAACAAGATAAACACAATGAACAAGTAACACACATGAGTATCTACATGCAGTGTCCCAATGTCTTGTCTAATGATGGTATAAGTGATTAGGTGATGGGTTTGATGATCATGATGTGATTGTAGACTTATGATAGACTCGGATTAAGATAGGATTATTATGATTAGGATGAGGATAGGATGATGTCCCTAGTTTAGGATAGAAGGATAGATGATGTGATGGGGTGTGATAAAGTCTTTGAATATTGATTTGATCTTTAAATTAAATCAAAAAGTGACCAAAGATTATCAATATACAAGAGTCCAATCTAGTAAGGAGACTTAATAAATGATGGGATTAGATACATTTTATAATAGAAAGGAGTGATTTGATGGGTGATAAGTATAAAAAGGCACTAATAGGTGATGGGATCAAATATAATAGTGATTGGATGGGTGATAGATGTGATAAGACACTAATAGTGAAGTAATGGGTGCTAGATTAAAGTCTTTAATGAGGTGATGCATGTTAATAACACTTAGTAAAATGGATGAGGAAGATATGGGAAGATGGGTGACCATTTAAATTGGGTTTAATGACCAAATGGTGTACCCAAAAATGGGAAGAGGAACATATGAGATGGATATTAGATGTGATGAAAGATGAATGGCATGGAGATGGATATGGCTAGGGGATGGGGTATAAGACAAGACATGATGGACTAATTTTGGTTTTTTCAATTTTTATTCATTTTAGGATTTTTAAAATACTTCAATTTTTAAGGATTTTTAGAATAGGTATATGCACTACAAAAATTTAAGGGGGGGGGGGTTACTAGTAAAGGGAATACCAAGCCTAGCAACCAAGATGAGGATGGATAATAGATGATGGATGAGCGATAAGGGCATGAGGATGATATGTAAAAGGGATGAGGACAAAGGAAGAAAGGATGAGGGGTTGATAATGACCACATCATGAAGGAACTAGATGTTTTGTTGCCTGAGTGTCCATTGGAAGATATGCTAAAATGGTTATGGGAACATTGCTCAAGACACCTTCCATTCCCTTATGAAAGCCAAGGCTTGAAAGGGATGATTAACACAATAGGATGCATGATATTATGGATGAAGATGGGATGCATGAAATGGATGGATTATGCCCTTAAGTTTTGAGGTAAAATGTAGACAATAGATTATTTTTTCATGATATTGAAAATCAATTTTCATCATGGTACTTTTTGAAGGTGCCAAAAGACTAGTTTTCACCATTGGATGAATGATTTTTTAAACTAATTTTTGAATTTTGGATGGCATCTTGATTTATTAGTGATGGGAGAGATTTAAGATGTTGATGTTATATAGAGACATTATTCAACACCTATTTTGGAGAAAGTTGATGCTAGGACTATATGATGGTGACCTTTATTGACTCTTGATTTAACATCCTCCAAACATTTTAACCAGGTGTCTTCATGACCCCTACAAGGGAAATGATGTCTAGGGATGTGAGATATGATATAGATTGGGGTATGAATTGAATGTGATGATGGGATATAGGATGTGCAAGAAGGACGTGATTAGGATTGTTGATGTGATAGGATGGGTATCAAAATTGATGTTTGAAAGTTGCATACACCATTGGATATGGTGGAGGGAGTTTTGTATATTGATGCCATGAGATTAAGGGATATAAGAACTTTTGATTTGTTGATTCTTTGATCCAAGTATTAAGAGGATGGTTGGTCATATGACTATTTACCAATTGAATTTGATTTTGACTACTCCCTAATGTTGGATTTGGGGCTTCACCATAGGGGATTGATTTTTGAATTGATATATAATGATTATTTTAGCTTTGATGACCCCCTAGTGCCTAATATTTGGGCTTCACTAGGGGAAGACATTATTTGATTAGGTTGATGATTTTAATTTTCTTGATTATGATTTATGGGATCAAAGATGACTTGATCATAATTTATGATTTTAGAAATAAGGTCTTAGATTATTGTATTTATGGCACATGATATTAAATGCAAAGGGGAATCCACTAATGCATGTTCCTATTCATTCCCTTCATAGAGTGGGATATATAAATAATGGAGGTGAGGTAGATGGTGAATGTTGGGTGATGTCTTAAGGGTATAATGGGCAGCATAGTCCTCATAAAGGTCACTAGGAGCCTTATCCTCAACATCAAAGATAGTGTCTTAAAAAACTTGAAAGGATCATGAATACTAGTTGTACTATGTGCATCCAAATGAGGATAAAAAATTTTCTAGTAATTTTTTAGAGATAAAGAACTCAAAAACTCAATGATGACTTCATCATCTTGATTGGGATCAAAATATATGCCTGGTGATGTAATGGAGGTATCTAGATTAGAGGTACCTTTAAAAGGACAAACATTATTAGAATTAATAAGGGATGACATTTATGATGAGGAATATGATTTGGATATGGGTGTTGCACATGATTCTAAGGTGGATAAAACTTGTTTTAACTCTAATGTTGACTTTGATGTACATGATGCAATACTACAAGTAAAGGAGTGGTTATCTATGACTATCCTCTAAAAATGAGGTTTTTGGTATGATGGGTGAGAGGAAGATGATGGAGGGATAATGGATTGATAAAAGATAGGTCCATAAAATGAATAATGGGATATGGGCAGACTAGGTTGATGGGGAATAAACCTATTTTAAATGGATGGGTGTTCAAAGATGGGGATATCATGGAGGATATATAAGATGTCTTGACCTTGGCTTGGAAGGGGAAGGGATTGATCATGATTGGGAATGGAATCTTTGTATTCCTCTTATTGTTCACCCAAGGATATAAATGCATCTAATTCATCCTTAATTACTATGTCACCATGGTTGATGAGGTCTTGGACATAATCTCAAAAAAATTGACATCTTTTAATGGAATGCCCCCAAGTTTGATGATAAAAATAGTATTGGTTTGCTTTATACAAAGATGGCTTAGGTTTGGTGGGATCAATATGATGTATAGGTGGATATACCATTATGTTAGAATCAACTAGTTATTTGAAAAGGGCATCCAATGATATGGGAAGTGGAGTGTAAGGAACCACTTTACTACATTAAATAGGGCTAGTGGACGGTGGAGGGGGATGGGATAAGGGTTGATGTTGGACTTGTTTGGGAATTGATTTAAGGTTCTTAGGGTAAAAATTATTAGGAAAATGATCACCCATATTCCATATCCATAAGAGTAACTCATCTTTAATCTCTATGATATATTCATTGAGTAGGGTGACCACACCAAGGAAGGCTGAGATTAATTTTATGGGGATAGGTGTTGGTTTGGGGAGAATAGGGTCAAGGTCAAAAGGTAAGCAAGCACCTAATTCTAGTTCCCATAAAAGGATTTCATCCTTTTTGGCTTTGATGTATTAGTATACAAGAACTAGGTCCAAATCCATGGGGAAAGATGGATGATGATGTGAAGTTAGACTAAGGATTATTTAAACAAAGTAAGGCCGAAAGACTGAGCTAGTATGATAGGTGATGATGAGGATGGAATAGAAAAATGGATTAAAACATGATTGGGCTGATGGATTAATATGATCAGATGTCAAAACAATAGTATAATAGGTGACAATAACCTATCAATAATGCCTAGTAGTCAAGCTAGTAAAAGGGATAGTGATGGGTGCTTGGATTTAAACTAGCAAGATGAAAATATGATGGCTGCTAGTTATGAATAAGTAAGGATGATAGATAATAGATTGATGATGATGGTTTTTATATATGAAGACTTATAAAGTGATAAGATGTTAATAGTATATTGGCTAGGTATGAGATTTGATCGAATGATAGTGGACTAAGATGATATGGATAATAAGACTAGCTCAATAGCCTTAGACTGATTTTATCAAGATGGGATGGGGAGGTGATTATGTGATAAGGATGATTAAGATAGGTGGAAACTTTAAATATGATGATGTAGTGATGAAAATGGTAATGTAAATGAGATGGGGATGGTTAGACTCATATGTAACCCTAGAGATATAGCTAGGATAAGGTAAGATGAGGTTATGTTAGATGGGTGATGAAGGCAAGGTCAATACAAGTGATGGGGGAAAAATATGATTAGGATATGAGAGTGATGGGTTGATTAATAGTGATAGGTGAATATGGTTATACTAATATGAGAGTAAGGCAAGGAAAACATATACAAGGTGATTTCAATGATGTAAAATAGAAGATGTTAGTGATGGGGGTGTGACTAATGATGAGTGGTTCTAATGATAAGAGGGGATAAAAGGATGTACAAGATAACAATGATATGCACAATAGGGTAAGATAAGGTGATGATTAGGTTATGTGGTGATGGGATGATTATAAATTATAGGTGGTTAGACTAAGAGGGGGATTAGGTGAATATGTGAAGGCAAGTAGTTGATGTTGTGGACTTAGGTCAGGATGTGAGATGGGATTAGGGTTCATAAGTGATAAACTTATGATTAATAATGGGTGGATATAACTAGAGTAGGATGTGATGAAGTTAAGGTGATAATGGGAGATAGTTTTTGAGACAAGGATGTATAAGAGATAATATGGGGATGATAGCAAGGATGTATAAGATAATTATGGTTTGATACGAGGGTGATGGGGTCATAACCATTGATGGGATAGGATATGGTTGGACTAGGTAGGGATCAAAATAAGAGGAATTCACAAATAAATGATGAGATAAGTATATATAATATGATGATGGGATAATGATGAGGAGATGTGAGTGATGGGGATGAATAATCGAGGATGAATACAAGATGTGGGATGAGATGGGACAATAACAAGGATAATGACAAGGATGTGCAAGATGAAAGGGGATATAAGATAGTGTGTACAAGAGGATGATGAGGTAAGGATGATGATAGGGATGTGTTTAATGATTAGTGGATATGATGAGTGGGTATGGTATCTTATGATGGGATGAAGACAAGATGGGGGATGGGATAAGATGAAGATAATATATATAAATGGATGATGGAAATGATGTACAAGATGATGGAATGATGGTATATACAAGAAGATGATGGGATAAGTATGATGAGGTAAGAATAGGTAAGGTAGGTATTTACAAGATGGTAAGATGTACGAGGTGGTTTATGTAAGGAACCCAGATAGGTATGGATAGGTGAAGGCTGTCTTGGCTCACAAATAGTATGGGTTTAGTACAACACACACCCAAGTAAATAAGCCATAACCTATGATTAATAAACTAAAGGCTATGTAACTTGATGTCCACACCATCTAATGGCTTCATAAATGAGGTTGTGGGTCGATGAACTATTATGTAATCTATTAAACCCTCTCAACCCTACTTGCACTTGATGGTTAATTTGGATCTGATATTGACTCCTACAGTGTTACACTTGTTATGACTAAAATGTCATATGTTAGGTATATACAAGGAATCTAGGTGAATCCCCTATATATATGAAGGTAATATGGGGCCCAAATTCATATAGGGTGTTATCTAATGCCTTGTTTAAAGAGTTATCTAATGCCTTGTTTAAAGAGTTATCTAATGCCTTGTTTAAAGAGTTAACTTTTCCCCTTCATGGATGACCTGTATGGGGTCAATCGCTTAGCCTAATGATAGTTGTCCCTAATTTTTATACTAAGTTGTAACATGAAGTTTTGTCAATGCATGGTGATGAAATCCATGACACTAACCCATATATTCAATCCCATGCATGGGGATCAATTCCAAATCACATGTTATCCTAGAGGAATGGACTTAACAAATAGGTAAACACATGATATGATTAATTAACTGATTTAATTACCTATGTGTGAGGGGCATGATACAACAATTTGTACACAAACAAGGGACACTTTTTCATTAAAAAATGATATATACAAGACAAAATAATTAATCAAAATGAATTTTTAAATTGTCAAATGGATTATTTGAATGATGACCTAAAAGCACAGAAAATATTAGTTTGATTTATGGCATTCAAGAGTGAGGTCCTGCAACAAAAGATTAGTAGTTTGATTTTGACAATCTTGAGGGGTAACCTGTAAAATAAAATGTTAGACCCAAAATATGTTCTGAAAAAAGATGATGAAAAAATAACCCTTGAAAGAAACAAGATGTTAGTCCAATATGCCTTAACAAAGCACCCTAAAAATCATGATTTGGATTTATAATTTATTTGGGGTGAGTGGGACATGATGCGAGGGTCTGGGGGTGGCAGCCCTTAGCTGGATCAAAGGGAAACACCTCTTGTAAGTTCAAGGGGAAAAGACCCTTGTGGGTTCCCTTTATGGGAGGCTCAAAGTGACTCAAAATTAATGAAAAATGACTCTAAAAATGCACTCAAAAAGTGCCAAATTGAAGGCAAAAATTAATGCAAAATCACAACTACATAGTGCAAAGTCACAACTAGGGGGACAAAACCATAGATTATGAGTTGCAGTTTTGTATAAGCTAGCTAATTATGATGATTAACTTTCAAAAACTATGAATTTTATTAAAAACCATGATTGAGATTGGAAAACTTGTTATTCACTATATTTCAATAGTTGTGGTTTTGTCATAAACCACAAAACTATGACTAAGGATGACAATTTTTTTACTTCAAACATATCAAGAGTTATGATATTGTTGGAGAATGACAAAACTTTAAAATTTAGATGTTTGATCTATAATATATGACTATACAAGTGACATATTTATTTAAAATTATTATTCATAGATAACTGTGAAGGACCAAAAATTACTAATGCATTTAAAATTTTGATAAAAGGAAATTTTAAGATGAGACCAAAATTGGGTAGAATCAAAAGTGCAAGAGAGTGGTTTTTGTTAAATTTAGTTTTGAATCTTCCCTTAAAGATTTATAGATTATAATTTATCAAATATAATTATCTTATAATATCATAATTATCAAAACTAAGTTGAATAACAAAATCATGATTATCGAAGCAATACTACTAATCTACAGGACAAAGTCATGACTAAAAAATTGACATGATTGACAATTCTGTCAAAATGGGGAAAGGGGTAAGGTTAGGTGTTTGTATTTGTATCTATTTAATTATTATTGCTTCAACCTTCCTGTTTGACCCTACACAGCACATAGACCACACAAAAACCAAACAAAATATTGATATAAAATTGGGTTTAGTTGACAAATATGGATGTTGAAGCCAAAACCCTTAAAATATTAAATAGAAGATTATTTAATGATAAATTACCCTATAAAACAATAGAATATTAGCATAGGTCTTGAAATTAAAATACTTGAATCAACCCATTATAAATTAATGAATACTGACAATACCATAACTTACAGTCATAATACTATGATTACCAAGATGAAGTTGTGATTGCCATAGTTACAATTTTGTAATTTGGGTTCTATCTACTAGGGTTTCCTCTTATATCCTCTTCAAAGTATACCTTGCACATGGAAAACTCTGAATCCCTAAGAAATACATAGAAATATTCATAAGGATCAAATAAAACCAAAAACCAAAAGACAAAATAGGGGACTTTATGCTTGCATTTAGATCCTACAAATTCATTACTATCATTGATAATACCGCATATTTCAGGACAAAGTTACAACTTGGTAAGTCACAATTTTTTCAAATGATGGACACCTACCAAATTAAACCATTAGTGTCTAACAAAATCATGACTTGGATTGACAATATCATGACTAGCTTGATAATATCATGACTATCAAGTCATATTATTAACAAATAACAAAAACCTACATGGTTAAGCAAAATTGTTATCAATTAAGTGGATGATTAAAGCAATATCACAACTCATGATGAAAATATCACTACTGCTCAAGATAATATCATGAATATCAGTACAATGTCATGAATATAACCTATACATTTAAAATTATTATTTTTTGATATTTTCTTGGTCTAATTGACCCTACAGGTTAGTAAAAACATAACTAATAAGCAAAATGTATTAAATGGGGAACATGCTCGCATCATGATTTCCAAAATGTAGTAGGATTTTGAGCTCTATATGAATTAAGAAAGCTAATTCAAACTCAAAAATCAAACTACCTATTAGGAAGGATTATAGAAACAAATTAAAATGATATGAAACTTACCAAATTCCTTGTTTCTTCATACCTCCTTTCAGGATGTTCAAAAGGATGATTGATTGCATGTAGACTCAAATTTTTGGCATAGTGATGACATGGTGTTAGATTTTGATAATGGATGATTAATTATTGATTTGGCATGAATTCCTCACAAGCTTTATAGATGGCCTTCCATGGAGGATGAGTCTTGGTTATATAGATGGAGGGAAGATCAAGGGTTGAAATTTGAAGTTAGAGGGATGAGATCAATGGTTATAGATTATCTAAGGAATGTTAAATTCTTTGAAAGCATCTAGAGTTAGAGGCTTCTAGAGAGGGAGGCTAGAATAGGGAACATTATATATTTAGAGAGTTATTTAATAATTCTTAGGGACTAATGGTGATTATAGGGAGGATTAGATAGGGATTATATGGATTATTAGGGACTAGGGGTGTAGGAGAAGCTAGGGTGTAGGCTAGTAGGTGGTTATGTAGGGTCATGGGAATTTAATTTTCCCAAATAATAGATAACTAGGATTAGGATGAGATAATGGAGATTAAGAATAATTAATGGAGTGGGATTAGACTAAGGATAGTGAATTAAGAATGATTTAAGGGGGATATTAGATAAATGATTAGGATGGGTTTAAATTAGTAGAATTAGAGGGTATAAGTGGAATTAGTATCGACTAATAGGAATATTATCGATGATAATGAGGTGAGAAAATTTAGGTACATATAATTATAACCTCCTTTTGGAAAATCAATCTTTTCCACCCACCTTTACATTTTGGTCCCATCATTTTCCTTCTTTCAAAGGACCGATCACTGACCTTCTTTGCCAATCACTCCCTCAAGGGGGAATTTAGAGCTCATTTATCACTTGTTGGTGTATTAGGCATACATGATTTTTTAATTATTTGAGAATATGTTATTGTTACTATAGTTTGAAATACCTTCCCAAATAAATGAAACTATAGACACCCCATTCTAGCCACAACTGGCTTCTGATTAGACTTTAAATTGGTTTCTACAAAAAATTACAAATTAAGCCTATAAATCATTGAACATCCCAATTTCATCCATGCATCATTCACTAATGATTAAAATCATGTTGGGGCATCCCTATTTAGGTTATTATACCATATTCAATAATAACCTTTTATGGATTCATCCTCAGTTACCTTATGACCTAACAACTAGAACTTTGGCCTATGGACCCATTAAATGGGGCACTTGAATAATTATTAAAGGAGCTAAAATTCTAATTAAAATGGATAAACTAATTAAAAAATAATAAATTTCTATGTAAATTATCCATTTGTAATTAATGAATAACTAAAAATGGAAATTTTAAAATTCAAAATATCAAGCCTTTTTGTCATTGCCTTTATGAGTTGTCAAACTCTCCCAAAATATCTCAAAATATCTAATTTGAGAGCCATGCCTAGTAATTGAAAATCATAATTACATAAAAAAATTTAAATAAAAAAGATTTAACCTCAACTAATTTAGGGTTAATTTGAACTCATTTTATGTTTAAACTCAACCTTAACTCACTTTGGGTGAGAGTCAATTTTTGAGGCTATAAATATAAGGCCATACCTATTGATCAACAAGATCTCATAAGCCAAGTTAAAATTCCAATTTGTTGAGATACAAGATATCTTGGTGTAAATTTATAATTCTCATTTGGATGCAAATAAAACTTTTAAGTAGTGTTATCATGCCAAATTCATAAGCCAATCAACCAACTAGCCAAGCTAAGGTGCCAAGGAAAAAAGAAACAAATATAACTTCATTGATAAAGACTTATTGATGCACAAACAAAGCAAGCTACTTAGAGCTACAAGTAAGGTACAAGAATTATTTCATTTGTGTTCTAGTTGTGTTTTCATTTGTATGTTTGTTACCTATGCTCCCCCTATTATTTAGGTTAGAGTTGTCAAGTGTTTAGTGTGTTATTTTGATTTTGTTTTATTATACTAACACTATACTAACCTCCCCTCTATGGATTCCTTGTTCACAGCTACTACTTTAGACTTTGATTATGTACATATTTTCTCTTATATAGATTTGTGTCACATGTTCATGCATACTTTCATTTCTAGCTTTCCTAGTTTAGACTTGATTGTGTCTCTATGATTATTCTATTCGAGGATATTTAAATATGTCATTGCTTCGTGGTTATATGCCACTTATTTTCATCATATGTATTCTTTGGACATGTGCCCATGTTCTTGTATGTGCCTTCATAATTGCGTATGTAGACATTTAATCATGTCTTTTCATGTGGCTCTAAGCCAAATTTCTTATTGTTTGTGTATGTGGACATTTTAACATGTCCTTGTATGTCTTTATTTCTTAGATTTAGTAACATGTGCCCATGTCCCTTGTGTTATGTCCCCTTGACCTACTTTGTGTGTCTTATGTGTTTTGTATGTATGATTTCTTATATCCATCATAACCATGACACTTGTCTCTTATTTGTTACACATTATAGTTTTAGATGCCATGAGGGACCTCATAAATCTCCCCTTCCTACTTGGGTATCATGAAGGAAATCATGCCACATCCCCATAGGTAACTAGGTTATTACTTAATTTTTTTAATCATATACTTTGTTATATCTATTTTGATAGCCTTATGAATATTATATATAACATATATCATACAATACAAACTTATGCTAAGATTATCTTACATTCCAATGTTATGTATGCATATTATATTGGTTTATTATGTAGATATCATATATGCTCTAGCTAACACACATTTTGTATAGATTTTTATTTAAGAAAAATTATTGCACAAGTACAACTCCCCTCAAAACAGGGGGCATTCATAGTTTTTTTATCATAGAGATCAAGCTATCTAAATACATTTAGAGTACAATTTTTATCACATAAGCATAGAATACATAAACCATTTTTAGGAAAACATAGTGGGAAATAGTGACATAGAAATCAATTTTAGTTGCATAAAAATCATTACAGTTCAACATTAGCACCCAAATTTGGATATTATCACCATCAACACTTCTCTCCAAGATATAGCACTATTTTCTAGTAGCCTCAGTTATAGTAAATTTTAGATTGGCCAAAAAAGTATAGTAGGCACAATCTATGTTTACACAAGTTTAGTTACAAATTACCAGTTTTGGCTCAATTTAGCTGAACTTCATACCAGTTTACTCAACTTGGGGGCATCATCTGTAGCATTATATTTTTTTTTAGTTCAAATTATCATACATATTATTATAACTCAATCTAGTATCCATATGCTCAAATATCATATTTATGGGCATATGCATGACACATTATTTTAATAGTCTCACTTATGCATCAATTGATTAAATGGAATGATAAAATTCATGTCATTATCTAAATTGTATACACTTTAAACCATGTTCTAAGCTACACATTAGATTGATGCCTTACTCTATCTGCAATGGTTGGCATTCTTGAGTGGCCCAGAGCTACCTAATATTCCTAAGTCCAGAGCCATTTTACATTCCATAATTCTTGAGTAACTATAGAGCTAACATATATATTTAAAATTGGATTGAGTTATAAATCTACCCACATATGGGGATTAAGAAGGCCATCAACTCCATCTAAGTTATTCACCAATTGATCACTATCTGCATACACACACATATCTTATCACCAAGTTTATGCATTGGACATACCCAATAAAGTGTAATAATTATTTTCCTCTCTCTTATGTCTTTACTTAGTTTTGTATTTTTATTTTGATATATCTTAATTAAGGAGTGATATATTCATGTTTCATTTATATCACACACAATAGAGCATGCTTCACATACTTAGATCTAGATTCACAAGATTCACCTCTTAGGTAATTCCATGTATGCTTCTTTTTCCTTTATCCTAGTCATTTAACTTGTATACATTTATATAATAAAAGGGGGGATTTAATCATCTAAAAATGACACTTTAGTGTTAAGAGTGATAATTGAGACCACCCATCCCTAGCTTAAGCCTAGACCTATTTTAGGGCTTACTTAGACACTTATCTAGCTTTTATGTAGGCCACACACATCCTTAAACATCCCTAAAGTAGTCATATACCTTCACTTCAACATTTTGTCCCTTGGTGCCTCAAGTTATACCACCTAGACACTAGCGCCATAATTGGGATAGTAATGTTAATGGTGGTAGTGTCCCAATTTGAGTGTTATTGTCCTTTCCCACCCTTTATCTTGACTGGATATATTGTCAAATGAGTAACCACCTAGGGTCACCCTAGACCTCTTTTAAGACCCACACAAGCACTAGAATAATATATATACATGAATTTTATCCCTCTTTCTACTAAATCAAAATTAGAGTCAAATTACACAAAAAAATTCAAAATAAGTTATGCATAATCAATGTTATCAATCCCTATTCTACCATACTTTTGCATACATCCATCTATAATATTCTTAAGCTCATATTACATAGATTTCTAGTCTCAATAAATATCAAAGTACTCAATTTGGAATTTATATTATCTTTACTTTCACTTGCACTAGCACTTAGGTGGGGAGAACAACATCAAGAATGATCCCTACTCAGAGTATTGGTATGTAGGCAAATCTCATCACAATGGGGTGTTAAGAATGTCTAGCCTACCTCACTAAAAACACACTTTTCTACGTGTTCCAACTCAATTCCATAATAATATGGAGGTTTATGGGTTTCATAAAAAATCCAATCAAAATAAGTCACCTACATGGAATCATAACTCATGTGCATATGAACAGGATTAGCAAAATCATACAAAAGTGCACCAAAAATCTCATAATAATTTTGAAAAGAGGACACTAACACCAAAACAAGGACACTAACACCATTAGTGCTACTATCTAATTAGGGTGTTACTATCCAAGAATGATTCTGATACTTGGATCCTATTTATGACACTCAAATCATCCCCTATCCTAGTTTACAACCTCTATATCTCCCATCTTAGTTAATTTCTAGATAAGTACTTGTTTACATAATTTATTGTTATTTTTAGAAAGGTCAAACTAAGTTATTTTTATTACAAATCATGGGTTATCTTTATTTGATATTTCTACCCTGATTTTCTATACTCAAACATTTCAACAACTTAGGGCTTAAACTACATAATACCCTAAAAATATAAATCAATTTCAAAAATAAATCCCCCCCATTGCACTTTTTTCGTCATTGGACACTTATTTTTATCATCAAGATCTATTTTTTATCCATTTTTCACCTATCTCTATCATTTTTCCTCCTCTTATCTCTTTTTTACACTATTTTTCTCATCATTTAAAGGGTTCACTTGGCCAAATATTTTATATCTCTCCCCTCAATAGGGCATCCAAGGCTTACCAAGCATCACTTTGGGCTATATTTGAACCCATTTTCTAGTATTTTTAGAAAAAATCATGAAAACTAGCATCTATTAAATTTATTCTATGATCATTTTTATGACTTTTTAATCTTTGAAAATATAGTACTTCATCTACATCTCACAACACCTTCTCAAACATGGGTAAATGTAGACACTCTAATTTTATCACTTCTATGTCAAATTGCAAAATGGAATGATTTCCCATAACTTCATCCAATTTGGTCTAAAATCATTTGTTTATATAATATACATGTTCAAATTCACCTCAAGGCATCTTTAGGTGAGCTAATTCACCATATTAGAGCTATTTAATTATCATTTTACATTTAATTTATTTGTTGAATCATGCAATTTTGGTTATATTCTCTATTTAATTATTCTTTGGCCAATTTCTCTATTCAATTATCATTCTCTAGTTAATTTTTATCTTCAATTATCCTATTCTGGTCAATTCAACAATTCCCCCTTGTCTAATCAATTAATGCTATTGATTCCCCTTTTCAAAATCATTCTTTTAATTATAATTCTATTACAAATAGAATTATAATTGTCTTGCAATTAGTTAATTACTTTTTTCCCTCCAAGTGGGCATCTTCATGTAAAGAAAGTATCTTGAAATCCTATGAAATATTATTTTTTGAGATAATTAAATTGATAAGTGAATTAATATATAATAATATTATTTACCCTTCATATTGGAGACAAGATGAAGGGCCCACAATGAATCTTGTGTGAGAGAATTCTAAACCGTTCATCTTGGAAAAAATATGAAGGGCCCACATTAGTGATCCATGTACTTTCTTGGGAATAACTCTTATTTGATATTTTAAAATATAATCCTCCACACTCCATCTTGATTAAGATGAAGAGATCATAATAGTGATCAATGTGTTGATCCATCTCCAAATTTAAGAAGTCATTTGCAACCGTTCATCTTGATTTCAAGATTAAGGATCTTCATGATCCAGGTTCATTATAAATAGGCCTCATTGCATCATATTTGTCATGGTCAATGTAGATAATGAAGTTGTATCAAATCCTCAAGTCTCTTCGTGCATCACCTTCCCAATTTTTTAATTAAGTTTAACATGGTTCATAGTTTTAATGGAGATGTTCTCACATAATTGGCATTGACAAAAATCATTCAAAGCCACATTTGAGCCAAATTCCATACAAATAAGTGCTTAATGGAGGTTTTTATGTTTTGAGTTTGAATCTAATGCATTATTTACTAACCTTTTGTATTATCAATGAGGTCTTAGGCTCTAAAACTTTTTTTCATTTATTTTGTGTTATTCATTGACTAAAACTAACAATGGTGAAAATATATCTAAGTGAGATTCCTAATGACATAATTCCAGATGCTTAGTTTCTTGAATGCTTAGTTTTATACATACCAAGTAGTTAGAAGCAGTGCCCCAAAGTGTATCTAAAAACATGCACCCAATACTTAAGTTCCACACTTTGTGCATACCATATGTATACACACCTATGTACATGTAATTATGCTTATTTTCCTTCTAGAAAATGTGGACAATCTAACCTAACAGTGCTTGGTATCTGAAAACATGCTCACAGTAATTTGCATGCCTCATCCCAAGATATTTGATTTTTCATATGAATTATCCATCAAGTTGTAGTAGTTCCCTTTAATTCATAATTGAGTGCACTTACTCTCTTTATTCTATATTAGGTAGATGATGCTCTAATTTTAAAATGAGCTTATTAAAAAAAATTGTAAATTATTGTGGTAGTTAGAATTTAATAGTGAAAACCATTTGAAAATGTCACACCTCATGATCTCCCTAGACCTAGTTCAACATATTTGTATTTGAATCACCACTTATTGAAGATGTTGCTTCCAAAGGTACCTTTTAGAGTAGGCTCTATGTAATCCATAACTATCACACCTATATTATATAATAAATCTACCTCAGACCTGATTGGTAATTGCATTGAGATATATCTACATTCTTCTATCTAAAACTGATGTGTTGGTGATTTTGTTGTAACCAATCTATACACAGACTATTTAATTGATTATGATTGTATTTAACATTATGGTTAAGGATTGAATAACTGATATTCAATAGCTTACAAAGTGTTTTGTTTGTTATCTACATTTACCTTAAAGTAACTATTATCCTCATAAACATAAGGGGACTTTGGTTCTCTAAGAATAACATATGGCTTATGCTCAGACTTGTTCAAAGGCATCACAATTGTCATATCCCATTGGTGCACCTCTAATTGATTTTAATCTATATTGATAATCATTTTAACATCATAATCCCATTTTTTCCTAATGAAATCAAGATAATGGGTCTCATATATTTTCTTGTTAATTACCTAGAAAAATTCATTTCAAGCTTAAGTTAACAAACTTAATTTCTACATCTTCCAGTTGTCCAATTGGTTTTAGTCTTCCATAATCTATGAGACTGAGAATAATTAGACTATGGCATAGCATTGGTCAACCAATAGCCTCCCATGTAGATCTCAGTATCATATTTACTATGATACCAAAATCAAATACAATATTAGGTACCTCATACCCTACGAGTTTAAAATCCATTCTAGAGTCAACATTCAAGGGTTTTTAGTGTTAACATACCATACAACTTTGTCAAAATTTTACTGCCCTCATTATGCACATTTGAGTAGATTATATAGAATATTTGTAATATTATGTGAAATATATTCATTTCATATAATTCTCGAAAGTTTCAACATATATGTCAATGTAGTCAATACTCCTTCCTATCACAGTATGCAAATAATTTACCCATACATTTATGCATCAATAGTTGTAGCATCACTTTTTGATGTGTTTTATTATTGTATGTTCTATTATTGTATGTTCTATTATTTTGTGTTCTATTATTGTATGTTCTATAAGACTTATGTTTCCTAATACATCAATCCCTTATCTCTTTCATAATCAGGATACTTATCCTATTGAACATTTTTTATTCTTTGATCTAGTGGCATTTATAAAATGGGCAATCATTTCTCTATGTTACTACCTTGTGACTACTTGCATGAACACATTTTCCATGCAGTAGGAGTTTATCATATTTATGTTTCTCATAGAATTTTATTTCCTTTATTTTATAAAACTATAAAATCTTTAGTATGATGTTGTCCTACAAGTTTATATTAAACATAATGCATTTGTCTCTGAGGATTAATTTTTCAATTTCATGTGAAGTGGTTATATTGACAACACAAATAACACTAAATTGGTTGACAAGATTACCATTTATCATTATTTTTACCTCCTTAGTATCCTCCCATGTAACCTCCTATATTTTTTTTAAAACCTCCTATATGGCATCATATTTGCCATACAATTGTTAAGGTGATGATGTAGTTCAATTTTATTATTGATGATGAGGACTCAAAGTGTTCTATGAAGACTAATACTGATACTATGTAGATAAAAACATGCATTCATCTAGACCCTAAGGTTAATATTGAGGTGATGAAGACATCCACCCAAGACCACCTTGTGTCTCACTAGCCATTTCCATCTTTGGGCCTAAAATTCCCTACTTCACTGTAGGTATCTATTGTAATGTGATTGCAAAGACATTTTTGGTGATATCCTATTTTAGTTCTTATAGATTAAAAAAAAATTATCATCATGATTATTCAAATTATAAAAATTATATTATAGGCTCTGTGGTTTTTGAATGTATTGTTGTAATAAATGACACTTTGAAGTTACATGTTTTACTACTTTGCATATGTCACAAAATTTAGTTTTAATTTTAGGACAATCATTCCTATTATGTCCTTCCTTACCACATTCCATGCACCATATCCCTAACTTGGGCTTATTTTTCTCATGAATATCATCCATATTTCTAATAAAATCATTTATTTTCATCTAAATTTTAGAGCTAGATGATGGAGCATCTCTATAATACTCAATTTGTTCTACCTAGAACATAATTGCTTGAGCATCAACCTTAGTCATAAATTGTAACTTCACAATGTAAAATATAATCCTAAATCTCAACCATTACACAATCCAAGAAAAATTAAATTTGTATTCCATGATAAAATTAATCTTGTTTATTACGTCTAAAAATATGTGATCATAATCCCATACCGAATCTCTAATTCATTGATGAATCTCCTTAGGAAACTAAATGGTCTAAATCAATCACTTATTCATATTGAATTCTTTAATTATATAGTCCTTCACTTTTTGAATAGTTAGATAATTAACATCCCTCTTATAAATGAACTCTATAGCTTAGCTTGTTAAGGCTCTTATGTGTTCACATTTCTTCACATCTTCAGTGGTGACTCCCTTAACCTACTATTTCATATCAAAGGTAATAAATAATTTTTAGGGTTAGAAGACCTATCATATGGAATTAATATAATAAAGATTCATGTGTTTAATTCCATTTTTGGTGTACTTTTAACTACTACCATGAGATTTTATGCACTAGTTTTTATGGGTGTCTTAAAATTAGTTTTGAAAGAGAACCTAACATCTTCTAACCTCTTCTTCTCCATTGATTTCCTAGTTTCTACACTAAGTTTAATAAATTTACTTGTAAATAATTCAAACCAATTTCTCTCTGTCTCATCCTCTACACTTTGTTTCATCTCCTCTTATGATAAAATGTTCTTGGGGGATGCATGCTTTTTAAAATGAATGATTTATGTCTTTAGTTTATTTTATCTATGACTTCAAACTTGTAATAATTTTATAATTGTGTATAACTTCCTATAGAGAATATTCCTTCCCTCTAAATGATATCCTTCTTTGTAACTATGATTTACCCCTATCTCATAACTAATTTACTACTAATATATTATCATCTCTCTCCTCACTCTATTCCATCTCCTCTCTATCCTAATTGCTAAATTCTCCTTCCTTGGGCCCTTCCATTTATTGCTCTACATAATCTCCCAATTTTACAAAAAAAATAACTTTCATAGCCTCTCTCTATGATCCCCTCTCTTTTACATCCTTTATTTTACTCCTACTCCTATTTGTAGTTAAATTTGGATTATCCAATTTATTCCATCTTCTTTGTTGTTGCATCTCTCTTTCTAATCCCAAAAATTTATTCTCACTTTGCTTCTTTGCATTCTCCATATTATGGGTTTAGGTTCAAGTTCTATTGTACTCAACATACCCCCATTATTATTTGTAGAATAGGGACCCACTATCTTTAAGATTTGATGTCTATCCCTATTTCATATCCCTATTTCAAAAGTCCTTTAAAAATAAAGGCCTTGTGTATTGTTCTAAATTTATTATTTGGCATACATATAAACATGCCTTTTTGTCTTTTGGGACTAAACTATTAATGATTTTTATAAGTTATGTATATGCATGTTTTGACTCATATTCTTTAGGGGATATATTTTTTAGTTTTGGTTAGAACTTAGGTCTTCTAAAAACTTGGTCAGAACTTAGGTCTTCAAAAATTTTGGTTGGTTTATCTTGGTCTTCAACAAAAGTGGTCAGAACTTTCATTCACTAGACTCTTCTAACATGTTTTGGTCTTTGACAGATTTATTCAGTAATTTTTATCAATAAGACCTCTAACACATATTTAGGTCTTTGAAACTCCATATTTTACATAACCTACATGAATTTATCCTATTATGCTTTACTTTAGAGAATTTGTTTGGAAAAAAATATTCATGATTCAAGGTACAAGACCCAAAAATTATATTCACCAGGTATTATAATTATTTAAAACTTACTCTTTAACCACTATTCTTTAGGAACTAGGTATTGAGTCTTACACTTAATTTTATCTATATCTTTAGGAATATTTTTTTTCAAGTTCCTCTAATATATTTAGGTCTTCGATGATTTTGTTTGATGGAAGATTAATGCACATTTTGATCCTTGGTGAAAATGTTTGGTGATTTTGTTTGGTGAAGTTACTAAACACATTTAGGTCTTTGGTGGTTTTGTTTCAAAAGTTCATCTGACATATCTTGGTCTTTGACAAATTCAATAGAGGTTTTTCTTTGATATATTTAGGTCTTCAAAAAAAGTGTTTAAAAATTTTTATTCAAGATACTCGCATACCTTGAAAATAATTTTATATTTTGACTTCCAACTATCAAAAGATTAATTACTCATTAAGCCAAAGAAGTGATGACATGACGTTTGGAAAAGGGAAATGATGTGGCACTCTTACTAAACATCAATAGTGCCTATGTGGTATACCCATCAAATATGGTAGAAAATTTATAACTAAACAAACAAATCAAAGTTATAGATGTTGGACATTAATGGCACATGAACTAGAAATCAATGACAAATCTATATCAAAGTAGTTCATATGATGATGTGCTTACTTGATCTTGAGCTAACTTGTGAACTCACTTACTCTCCTATAGTTGACCCCTAACCATTAGTGTCTTTGACTTGAAAACATACTCAAAAGAGTTTCATAATTAAATTTCAAACTATACTAGTACCATCTTAACTCCATAATAATGGCATCTTCATATAGGTTATCATAAGGAATTATCCATCCTTTAGGTTTATCCATCAAGGCTTCTACTGAGTGCACATATATACTTTTTAAACTTGATATATTAATCAATGACTATAACAACTACTTGGTGTCATGGGATGCCATACAATAGGTTGATGGATACATGCATGAGGAAAACTTGACTCCATCATAACATCAATTGGCCATAAACCTCCTCTTACTCAAGAGATAAGGTTTACACTTTGTAGCTGTGAAGCCATAAGTCATGCCTTATATCAACCTCCTAAGAGATTTTATATTCACAAGGAAGATGTTTGAAGGAGTGTACCGACATCACCTTGAGTACAAAATGGTCATAGCATACATCTCTAGTGACACTTTTCAAAGGTACCTTTCCCTTCCTATTCCAGATGTCATGTATGATTTACACATATTAGTGGCATCGAATAAAGACAAGTCCATTGAGAAGGAAATTAGTAGTTGGATGTTCCTTAGGGAGATAATAAACTTGAAAGACAAACAACCTACACCAATAATGAAATTCAAAATGGGAATTTGGATTATGATGGCCCTATTGAAAAGGTTCTTTGGATACCCAACCATTGAATTCCTCTAACTACAATGGGTTTCACTTCTATATTTTTTGAGGACATCATAATTAATCTTTGCTCTAGGAGAGGTCATTATAGCAAGGTTACAATAATAGATATTGCATAAGGACAAGAGGCATTTAGGAGGTCACTTTTATAGGATGTCCTACTTTTTAATACAGTCATGTGGACAGTCTACATCCATAATGTCTCACTTTAGAGACCCCATCTAGAATGTATAAATAACATGATTTATGACTCATACTTCTTCATGTACATATATACATACACTAGCAATATCATGTGCATCACCAAGGATGTTGACCCACATGTATAGAGGGTCATCCATTAATCCCTCTTGCCTAAGATATCAAAGAGTATCATAGATACACTATTGATCAAAGGAGATCACTAGCTATACCTTGATAATATATCATCATGATAATTGGCTATAAGGTTACACCTCTATGATTCCCCAAGTATGTCCTAGATAAGTTGGCAAAGTAGGAAATAGCCTACCATCTATTGTGGGGCATTAATGAGGATATGCATAATAATAATAATAATAATAATAATAATAATAATAATAATAATAATAATAATCTATTGTGGGGCATTAATGAGGATATGCATAATAATAATAATAATAATAATAATAATAATAATAATAATAATAATAATAACTCTTACCTTCATGGCTCTCACTTTATGATTAGAAGAATGTGCTACACTAATAAAAAAAACTTCTATGAGGCTGAAAATATAGAGAATATTATTATTTGGCTTCATTGCCATACATGGATTGGGATCCCTATGGATAGGATCAAAACCATATGAAAATATTAGGCATAAAGTATTGACATGAGCCCTATGATCATGAATTTTTATTCCTCAAAACTTAGACTAATGATCAAATCTTGGAGAGGGCATAGTAAATTTAGATGGAGAAGGACCTTTTAAAGCTTATTTAAGGAGAGCCTTCCCTTTCCATAAAGGAGGCATGAACTAGACTCCTACTAGTTGAAGGATGGGATACATCTAACTTTTGGAATAGAAAACCTATTCATCTAATAAGATAATAAACAGAGTCTTCCCAAACACTCTTTATGGCACTTAAAGCAAAGAATAAATAATTTGGGCTATTAAATACATCACTTGGAGGAAAGCAAGATGATACCATCTATTTAGATTCTTCAAATTTTGAGGGCCCTCCCTAGGGTGATGTTTCATCATTTCCAGAGTTTAATATTACAGTTACCTCAACCACACAAATATATCCTTCCACAACTCTAAAGACAACCATATGTTATACAAGGAAGCTAATGCTTTAGTCCCTTCCACAGATCCTAGCCATGGAAGGACAATCAGTGGAGCTAGTCACTCAAGAGGTATATGGAGAGGAGATTTATGATAAAGAGGCATAATTACAAAGAGTAACATTCTTGAGCCTTCAAGAATCAAAGGACAAGGCACCATCTCATCAGTAAACATCAAGTGATCCCACACCCTCTCTCATTTCCATTACCCCTATTATTTCTTATGTGACTCTTTCTATAATTAGTTCATTTGGACCTACTTAATTTACCCTTCCCATCCCCCTTCCTCTCTTGGTCCCCAAAGTGGAGGTTGATCTTATTTATCCTATTATTCAACTGAACTTGTTATTACCAAATGTAAAGGATCCCTCTTCTACCCTTGTAGTTCCTACTTCCTAAATTTTTATTCCTCTAATTACTCCTCCCACATCTACTCCTACTATTCTTATTGTTGTCCCCTCTACTACTATTCCACTTCCCACAAAAACCAAGAAGATGGACACAAATAAAGTAAGGGGAGAAGTAGTAACTCCACAATTTCATGTTACATCTACATAATTGAGTCTTCTAGTTCCCCTTCCCAGTCCTTCTTAAGAGATAATGGTGATAACCACTTGAAATATTGAGAAAAAGAGAAGGCCTTTATACACAATCCACCCACTACCACAAAATGGTGGAGTGGATTGGTCCAAGATCATATGGAATTCACTCCTTGATCCCATCTTAGAGGAAACTTTGAAGCAAATATTAGATGAGATGATGGGTGAGACTATAGCCTCAGACACTCAACCCTTATAACCAACCTATATAGTCCTCTTGTAATGGGTAACAAACATGTATTCAGGGGGCTAGATAAGGCCTAATCTTGTGATTACAAAATTTTCCACTGTGAGTACAATTTTTAAGAAATCTATTGGGAGTGTATAGAGGTTGAGAAAGATAAATCTAGAAGATGACACTAGTAGAGCAGTCATTATAGAAGAAAGATAAGAAATGTTCACTTTTACTAAGAAGAAGAATAGAAAACTAGTGCAATCCCCATATATAGAGGATTTTAAATCCGATATGAAAACACACAAAGATGTCATATTAAAAATATATGAAGGGACATAAATGGCATAGAGAGAGATAGAAAAAGAATTGGAGCAACTAAGAGAACAACAACATATTATTCATGTTCTAACCCAAATTGAAATGGATGTCCAAAGTGAAGCATCCAGATTGTACAATACAATTGAGGCCATTAGTGAAATGAGGGTAGAATTGGTACCCCACATTATAGAGACCAAAAAATTATTGAATTCTTTGAAGATAGATGAGAATAAAATCAAATTCCTTAATCTTTTTACAACCAGTAAGTCATATCAAAATTCACACTTGATGTCACCATTGGAAGCTACTAATGCCCTCAACTTGGTGGCCAATAAAACACATAGGTATAGAGAATGGGTTGATGTAGCTGAGGTAGCAATGTTGAAATATTTAGAACATGAGACTCACTCTTGGAAAATTTTAGATGAACTAAAGCTTTCTCAGGCTAAGGATTCCATAAGAAGACTCATCATTAAGGCCAATTTTGGTCAACTTTTATAGTAAGATTTAGATAATTTCAAATAAGACATACAAGGGAATACTATATAAGACATAAAGGTAGAGCTCAATTTTGATAGAAATAAGGTCATTAAAGTTGAGATCTTTATATTTAACTTTAAGACCACTAAATTTGAACATGTAAGGCTCTTGGAGAAATTAAACACGATTCATAGGCCTTCACTCAACATGGATATAATTAGATATCAATATGACATTGAGCACAAGTAATATCAAAATTTAGAAGTGAATAAGAATGCCAATATAAAAACTCCTATTTCAACACAAGGATCCACTTCAGAGTCTCCAACAATCTTGCCATCCGTGTAAATACCTGATCAACTTTGAGTCGAAGTCCAATTTTATATATATACATGCATAGTTTAACTACATTTTAATTATAGTTGAAAAGACATGTAAAGTTGATTGAGTTATTTGTAATCATGCACATGTTGCATTTCCATACATAGGCCAAATAATTTTGACATGATTGTAATTATACACAAGCATGAAAAATATGCAATTTTGAGACTAACTAAGGTTATAAATACAACATGTAACTCTAAGTTTACTGACACTTAGATGATGAGGCATCCCTTCCCCAAGTCTATATTAAAATGTAATTTCACATTCCAAAGGGTTGGAATATTTGATTAATTTGATAAGGACAATTTGACTATCATGCAATTGTGTTGGTGTTTTTTCCTTCCACTCATGTGATATTAAAGTTTTTCTTTTTTAGTTATTATAATACAATCATTTTAATAGTGTAAAAGCTATAGATAGATTCTGATTGTTTTAATCAATGTATGCTAGTTGTATATGTTCAAATGCTATTAAAATTTGGTTGATCTTGTTTAAGCACTTGGTTTAAGTTTTATTATTCTTAGTGTGTATGAATACTTTGTTTTAGTATAGTTTTATAAGTGTGTGCCACATCTACCTTAGACACCTTCTTATTATAAGTTATAAAATTATAATTAATGGTGTGTAAAATCAAATTTAAAGGAAGCAACCTTCAACTAAAACCATCAAGCTAATTATATCACTCCTCCCTAGACTTCATAACTATGTTTACTTGTAAGTGTGCAATAACTGTAAGCAATAAGCAATAGTTTTGAGAGAATTTGTCCACTAAGAAACCAACCTAGGAAGTGACCCTTTAAGATCACAAAACCTTGTTTTTTACTCTACCCTTCCCTCCTTTTAAAGTTTATTTGACTGAGATATACCCACTCTATATTAGATATCATCCATCCATCCCACCCACTTAGGTTTGATTTATCTACTAAGATTCATTTCACTACAAGAAAAAACAATTAAAAACCTACATGATATACTTGATATTCCACCACAAGGTTGTTTAACCCATACCTGTAATATGTTCCCTAGAATGGAGTTTACCTCAATTGAGATCCTAAAATGTTAGAGGCTACCTTGTCTAAACTTTGGTCAGTGCACAAGAATTATATCAAAAAAAATAAAAGGTTGGATTTAGAAATAGGGTAACTTATGTGCCTCCACTAGTGAGAATTTATCCCCCATGTCGAGTTTCACTGGAGACATCAAGAGGGTTAACAGGTTTAGGTCCCAAACTAGTCTATTGGTTTTACCCTTATCAATACATCAAAGGCCTAATTCTACACTAGTTGTTCCCAATATACTAAGGGCTATAAAACCATATCCATTCAATAATATCTATCCCATTAATCATCTTATGTCATAAAAACACTCTTAGTTGGCCAGATTTACCATTGCCTTCCTAGTAGATGTGCATAATTTACCTAAAAACTTAAAAAAATATCTACCTTCTTTATCCACCTCAAGAGGAATAATTAAGGAGGAATGCATTAAGTATTTTAAGGTTGTATTAAGATTATTGAATGTTATTAATGAAGATGTTTCATGCAAGATTTTCCCATTTGCTTTGCATAATGCTACCTATGATTGGTATCTCAACCTTTAAGAGAAATCGATCACTTTTTAGAATGCATGTTGGAGTACTTTTCTTACCTAATTTGGATAAGTTACCAGCCCATTAGTACATCAAAATTTTACCATAATTAAAAGAGAGTCTAATGATCCAATTCAAGCCTTCAACACCATATTCCATAAGATATATACTTGTCTTAACATAAAGTATATGCCTAATGAACCATTGGCATTGGAGATGTATAAAAACACTTTAGACCCAATCACTGCAATGTTCCTAAGTAGTATGGGATTCCATCTAAAGAATGGTCTATAAACTAAGAAATGATTTCCTAAATATGCAGATAAAGATGGGAAACACCATGACCAAAATAATAACCATAATCCTTGATGTCAAAGATATAATAGGCCCTTCAATAGGATTGTTAATAATGCATATCAACATCCTAATAAGTTATCAGAAATCGTCATAGTATAAATGGCTCTGCCTAATTGGTTAAGAGTCCATAATACATCACATCATGGTGAATTTGAATGTGTGGAGTTTTGTACAATAATTGAGATCTTTTAGAGAGAGATGGTAAGATAATACTTGATGAATAATCCACTAGATTTCCATCTATAAGTGTAGACACCGAAATCGTGTCGACTCCCCTGGTCACTCCCCGTCTTATTCTTCTTCGCCTATTTAACCCTTGTCGATCACTTGCTCCACCAACCTTGACCCTGGCAGCATGTAAAAATGAGCACAGAGCTAAAGCTAGACTCTATCCCCATTGTGCATCTGCCGACGACGGTCTTTACCCGGCCGATGTCGACGACGTCGGTCACTTATCGACCGACATCGGCAATCCTGCTGACGTCGGTCACCTTACCGTTATCCGCTATCAGTTATCATTCAATTTCTCGAAACGGTTGACGAACCGTCTCTGGAACCGTCCCCCGCCTTCATCAACCTCCGCCAACCATTCGAGACAAAGAACCCAAATGCTATCCTGAACGCTATTCGAAACGCTGATCAATCGAAACCCATGCAATCATTCAATCAACCTGCAAACTCTGACATCAACACTCTCGACATCAACCCACTCTCGGCATCAACCAATCTACATTCAATCCGACAACTCCAACTATGGTTTTCATCGCATCTTCTGGCAAGTAAGTATTTATTCTATTTATTTTATTTCTTCCTTAGTTATTATTTATCAGCTCTGTCATCCCGAATCCACAGACCCAGCATCTCTCATTTACATCCCTGCTTCTGTCCTGACCTTACCTTGCCCAGACCCCATCCCGAAGCTTCAAACCCCGTCCCGACTCGACCAAAAATCCCTTGTCTCGACCCTGTCAAGACCTTCTGCAACTCGCCCAGACTCTGTCCAGAACCTGCCCCGACCGACGTCGGTCACTACCCCGACCGACGACGGCACCTTAACCGACGTCGGCACCTTCCCAGACCGACGCCGGCACCACAGAGACCGACGCCGGTGACTGTGCAGAACAGTGCCGCTTATCAGGTACACATTTTATTTTTTGTCATTTATTTCTGTCATTTCATCTTTTATTATCTACTTTCATCCAATATTATGCTTTTTATCAGTGGGTTGATATCCTTTTAGGGAGTCTTCGTACTTCCGGGATCGGGCGTTTGCCTGACAACCCACCATATCTTTGACTAACATCTTTCTGTGTTTTAGTCTCTTTTTCGTAGGTGTCATTCCTCCACAGCCAAAGAGGAGAATCTTCCAACGTCTGATTTCGGTGCGCTCAACTTTATCAGGTACTTCTAGCCTTAACCTTTTATTTCAGTTTCTTATTTCTTCTTTGAATGTAGAAAGCAATTTTGCATAGAAACATTCTGGCACGCCCGGTGGGACCCTAGGTCCTCCTTGGGTTCTTTCTCTCTTTCTTTCATTCATTTAGGCGCATTAGGTTTCTTCCTTTTCGCCTCTTTTCGTCTCTTCTTAAACAACATCATAAGCAGAACTAAAACGAACATTTCTTTCTTGCACTTTTAGACTAGCTAAACTCATATTCTTCAACTCTTTCTCCATTTGTCTTCATACGAACAAACATTTCGACTTGGACATTAAAAAACTTTGCATTCATTTATGTTTGCCTGCATCTCTTAGACCACACATAGTAATTAAATCGCATATTGAATTAATCTAGATCACTTCATGTTACACGACCAAACCACCTACACAAAACAAACATTTTAAACTTACCTGAGACAAGGCCCGACTAGGATTTCATCCCCCAGCGGATACCTTACCCGTCCCAGTGACCCTACTTGGATTTCATCACCAAGGGGGAAGCCCACTCCGTTCTCTGGCAGAGTATAATCTCTAGGCGAGGTATATCTTGGCTAAGCGAAACCAGCTAACCACTGGAATCGTGAAGTGAGGGGAGCTTGCTCCTTAGCACCAGGCCACGTACCAGACCCTAACACAGACTTCTTGAGCACCATAACAAAACCCGAAACCATCCATAGACTTCTTCTAGGACCCGACTCACAAAGCCAACCTCCCCAAACACACATTCTAAGGCATAAGCCACTATAATCCTAAAAATTTTACTTTTAGAATTTTAGGATCTGCTTATGTCTTCATCTTTTTAGTTTTTATCTGCTTGTTTGAGCGTGTAAGGACGTTCTCTCTTGCCTTTTATGGTTTTGACACACAGTCAAACCAAGGCCCTTTTTGACCACTCTGGCCGTCAACTACTTTCGTCTACCTCATCTCTAACCCGTCCTATCATGGAGTTCCACTCGGAGACTGAAAGAACTCCTACAGGACCGACCCTGACCCCGACTCAACTTCCCATCATCCCTGAAGGGGACCAGGATTTTAAAAAATTCTTGGACCTCAATACCACAGCCCTCCATAACTATCTCGCGAGAAATCCAACGCGAGACCTTTCAGGTGACATGGCGACGACATCGACACCATTCGTCATCCAACCCTTTTTGACTCAGCCTTTCGTCTCAACCGTTAACTCAACCATGGCCAATACGGAAAGTTTGGCCTCTTCACCTATTTTTAGACCAACCTCCATCGGGGTTTCGTTACCCCCTCAATCATCTACAAATCAACCAAGTTCTACATCGTATCAGGACTTGATTGCCTCGACCCCTTACACTCTTGCGCCCACAAATGTAGGAGTGCCAACCTATCCCTATACCAGTGCCGCTATTCAACCACCTTTGGTGGTGCCTAGTCAACTTATACCTTCGACCTTCATGACGCAACCACCCTTAACCTCTACTTCTGCCCCTGCGACTAGTCATCCGTACGTTGCACCCTTACTGGTACAACTGACTACGTCGTATACCTCCTCTAGCCTCTTTCAAGTGCCTTACAACCTTGGGGGCACTCTGTCCACCAATCCGTCAGCAGACGTCATCAAGATGCTGATGGATAAAATGTCCAGTCTTAAAGCTTCTATTTCTGGTTCAAATAATATCTCTTCATATGACCAGATTTACAACGAGCCCATTCATCCTTCTGTCCCTATCCGACCATACCCCAACCATTGGGAGCTTCCTAAATTTACTCGCTTTCAGAGTAAGGAAGACCCACAACAACATTTACGGGCATTCAGACATGCCTGCTACCTTATTGCCCACGATGATGCGTTACTTTTACGCACGTTTCCTATGTCTCTTTCTGGCCCTGCCCTTGACTGGTATAATTCTCTTACCAGACATTCTATCTTTTCATTCATTCAACTCGCTCAATTATTCATTGACCATTTCTCAATCAATATCACTAAACAAGTCTCGATCACAGACCTTTACTCCATTAGGCAATTTGACGACGAATCAGTAGTTGATTTTGTCGCCCATTGGAGAGACTTGATCAACCAGCTCTCTTTCTCCTTGCCTCAACCCGAGCTCATTGAGCTCTTTTCCCGAGCATGTGTCAGTCACATCTCATCCACTTTGCGGGTTCAAACATTCCACACTTTCGACGAGGCCTTCACCATGGCCTGAAAGCTTGAACTCCACGCTATTGAAGAAGATAAGGTCAAATTGTGTAACACTAACACAAGAACCAATGACCATTCTTCTTCCAGACCTTCTTTTGCCCACTCTCAATCTAAGGGGTCGACAAACACTGTCATCTTTAGACCATCATCTTCAACAATAACCAACCGACCAGCATCTTCAACATTAGACTACATCAATAAACATTTTCAACGTCAATCCATACAGCGTCAATTCACTCCAATTGGAGAGTCATATGCCTCTATCTTGGATAAACTCGTCAAGCAGGGGGTCCTCAATCTCCCTTCAATTCGACCCCTCAACACCTATCCCTGCATGGTACAGAGAGAATCACTTTCGTAACTATCACCGTGTCAAAGGCCATGATACGGATCACTGTCAAACTTTTAAAAACCTCGTCCAGAACATGCTAGACAAGGGCGATCTTATCTTGGATAATCCGAATGCACCGCCCAACCAAAACCTCGACATCTTCAAACAACCTTTTCCTAATCACCCGCTTACTCAAGACAACATCCAAACCATGATCAATGACCCTCAAGACCATTATATACACACTGTTAACACTATCTTACCTCTTGTCCCTGACCAACCTTCTTCACAGGATGAAAGACCCTCTTCTCCTATTAGTCCTCCATCGACCTCTCTCATACTAGAGGATGCCTTGACAACACCTACACCATTAGCCCTACCTTCATCCAATGACCATACCTTGCCTACTCCTCAAGCACAAGCAGAAGGCATGATCATCCCTACCCTCTCCCCACTTGAGGAGCCACCCTCTCCTATTTCTTCTCCACTAAGAGAAGACCCTATCTCTTCGCCCATTTCAATTGAGGAAGACCCAGTCACGGTTTCCTCTTGCCCTTTGCCTGAGATTGTTATATCTCACTCACCTCCATCCACATCTAAACCCAAACTCATATCTAACCTTGCCTCGCACAATAGTGGCCCTCGACTCAAACCCACGAAGACCACTAGACCACATTGGAGGACTCCTCCCCCACCTTCGTCATTACCTTCAATCCTAGGTCCACATCCATCCACTTTAATAGGAGTACTGCCTACTCCCATCCTTCATAGAGGCATGTCACCTCCATTACTCTATCAACCTGTCAAACATATATCTCCCTCAAATCATCGACCAACGTCTCTTACACCTCTTAAACCAACGTCATCAACCCTCACTGCAATAAAATATCTAGACCCATTAGCAGGTTCTTATACCTTACTGTTACGGCACTTGTTGCAGTCATCTCGCCTTAACTTTCTGCCTCTCAAACCATATCATTCTCTCGGACCTAAACCACCTTGGTTCGACGACACTCATATTTGTGCATATCATCGCACGCCTGGACACGACACGGAACATTGTTGTGCCCTCAAGGTCACCATTCGCCAATGTCTGGGGAATGACACCTCTCTTCTTGACCACGTTATCAAGCCTTCAACACCGCCCCTCTCATCAACTCTCGGATCAAGACCCTCTTGGTTCGACAACTCTAAATACTGTCACTATCATCATACTCCAGGACATGACACTGAGCGTTGTTGCGCTCTTAAAGCTGTCATTCATCACCAATGGAGAAAGGATTCCCTTCTCATCAAGGATCCTCTAGACCTTCCCTCCCACAAATCATCAACACCAACTCATACCTCTCCAACCTCATCACCTAAATCAGGATCTCCACGCCAGGTTCTGGTTCCTTTGTCACCTTTAACCCCCTTATTCGACATCAACACAATCCATCTGACCACTAAACCTCAACCGACCTTAACCAATCCGTCAAACATTCTCCCTAACCGCTAGGGGAATTCAACTTTCATCCAAACTTTGACCAATTTTTCAACACAGTCTCGACCACATATCAATCACTCTTTCAACTTAGCCTCAACCAGACTAGCAACCAAACATTTAACCCAACCTCAACCAAAAATTTGACCCAACCAAAGACCAAATACCAACCAATCAACCCTCGACCAACCATTGACCAACTATCAAACGACCAAATCTCAATCAAACATTGACCAACCTTTTTATCCACACATTCAACCAGTCTCGATCAATCAACGACCATATCACTCAACTTCACGTCCACTCATCAATCAACACATGACCAATATGGAGTGAAGTAAATGAGGCAAGTTTGCTCCTAATTGGCTCGGACCTTTTATTATCACGCACAAGTATGGATCAGGGACTTATCGTCTGTCTTCTCTTGATGGATGCCCAGAACCTGAGCCTCTTAATGCGTTGCATCTGCGACTGTTCTACTGCTAGTCGAGTACTCGTCCACTTGACACTTAACTTGAGCTCGTCCCTTGAGCAATCCCCGTCCTCTTAATCCTACCTCCTTTCAACCCTATTCCTCTTAACAATTCCTATAACCCTTTTATGCGGTATAGATGCTTTGTCCTCATAAAAGGGAGTCCTTGACCTTCTATAATCTTGTCCATGACTCACATTTCTGTCAAAACAAATCAAGATGTCACAATATCCATGGTCACTATATCTATATCAAAATCAAAAAGTAGACTGCTCCCTCGAAGGATAGTTGTACTATCATTGCTGTAATTAATAGACTGATCCCTCGAAGGACAGCTATTCAAAAGCCCTTTTATTAAACAAAAATCTAGACGACTCCCTTGAAGGATGGCTATGACTAATCTGGCAATAAACAGCATTATTTTAGAAGCTTCCCGCATTGATCAGCTTCACAAACTGACCACCAAACAAACGACATCTCTATGCAGGCTTCCCGCATTGATCAGTCTGCGCCCAAAAAAAAAAAAAAAGAGTCACGGACTTGGCTTGTAGTTGTCTCAGGGTCTCCTATAAAAAGGGGCAAAGTTATCTCTGCTCTTAAAACGGGTTACCCTTCTTCCTCCTCCTATCACCCGCTCAAGGGACTTCGAGCTCACTTTAATGTCTAAGTGATTCGATTACCGCTCTAACATAACCACGGTCAACGACGTCACGCATGAATGGGGCTCTTGGTTCTCATAACCTCTATCTATGCTATCTTTTTGGTCCTTGTCAATGAAAGAGCAATATGCTTTTCACTTCTTCTACACTTTGGTCACATTCACCTTCATCACTTGTCAATCGACTCAACTCAACTCTCTTTTCAAACCATCAACCTGACCTAGCCTATTCACCCTAGTTTTTATGGACACCAATACACATGGAAACTATCGACCCACCACAATTTATGTTCTGCATAAATCAATACTTGCTGAAGCATAAATAAACCTCAATTCATTTTTAGCATATATCCATCACGAATATGGAATATTGCTAGGGATGAAAAACCCCTCAACCAATGTTGCAGAATACACCATTTGGAAAAGGCTGCAACATCTTTTTTTTCCTCATCATTTCATCCAATCATCGACCAATCTATCAACCATTTTAACCACCTGTCTAACACTCGGACGCTTTGTCTGAACTACATTGGTCTGAGGCCCTTCCACAGGGGCTATGTAGGCAGCACTCAGATGACACGACTGTCTTCTGGGGTTAGCTCGACCATTCTCGTTTGTTCGTCTCTCTGATGGACAAACCTTCTTTCCTTCTTTTAACCATAATCTTGTCCTTGACTATGACCCATTTTATCCCTTTGACCCTCCCTCCCTTCTAGGGAGAACTACATTGGCCTGAGGCCCTATCACCAGGGCTATGTAGGCAGCACTCAGTTGACATGGGGTCTTCTGGGGTTAGCTCGGCCACATCGTTTCATCCATTCCTCCCCTCGACCACCAACCATTGGAGATCATGCCTATCTCCGCTAACCTCGACTACTTCCAAGACATTGTTGCCTTGGTTGTTTTTGCATGTATGCTACCTCATGACTGGTTAGCAGAATTGTGCACAGACCTTTTTGAACCCTCACAAGTATAGGATCGCAAATCGGTTGATCCGCACTACTTGTGGCTTTTTCATGTTTCTAGGAGCACTTCCTGAGCCTGGGATACCTGGAACACGATGACCATTTGGAGCTTCAGCTTAGATTGAGTGACCCGATCAGCAGACGACTAAATGCTGGGGCCTGGTTATTTCAATTTTGGCACTCCTCGACCCTTGACCTGTGACACTTTGGCCTGACTATCTCATGCAGTGGTATGCGTGCAATCAAGACTTTTGCAGCATTCACCCTCACCCCTTTTTCATCCACTCTTTGTCAAATCAGCACCCGATTCTCGGTTCCCTTCCCTCGACTCCTACTTTGAGGGGGAATACCTTATCCTTAATCAGGGCAACCTATCCGCTTCCTATTTTTGTCTTGTAGTTCATTCGAACAACCAATAAGAGGAAATCAACCTTATCCCTCACCTGGGGCACTCACTCCTATTTGTGTCTTGCAGTTCGTCCAGAACAACCAACAAGACAAAAAGGGGCAAATGTAGACACCAAAATCATGTCGACTCCCCTGGTCACTCCCCGTCTTATTCTTCTTCACCTATTTAACCCTTGTCGATCACTTGTTCCACCAACCTTGACCCTGGCAGCATGTAAAAATGAGCACAGAGCTAAAGCTAGACTCTATCCCCATTGTGCATCTGCCGACGATGGTCTTTACCCGGCTGATGTCGACGATGTCGGTCACTTATCGGCTGACGTCGGCAATCCTGCTGACGTCGGTCACCTTACCGTTATCCGCTATCAGTTATCATTCGGTTTCCTGAAACAGTTGATGAACCGTCTCTGGAACCGTCCCCCGCCTTCATCAACCTCTGCCAACCATTTGAGACAAAGAACCCAAACGCTATCCTGAACGCTATTCGAAACGCTGATCAATCGAAACCCATGTAATCATTCAATCAACTTGCGAACTCTGACATCAACACTCTCGGCATCAACCCACTCTCGGCATCAACCAATCTGCATTCAATTTGACAACTCCAACTATGGTTTTCATCGCGTCTTCTGGTAGGTAAGTATTTATTCTATTTATTTTATTTCTTCCTTAGTTATTATTTATCAGCTCTGTCATCCCGAATCCATAGACCCAGCATCTCTCATTTACATCCTTGCTTCTGTCCTGACCTTACCTTGCCCAGACCCCGTCCCGAAGCTTCAAACCCCGTCCCGACTCGACCAAAAATCCCTTGTCCCGACCCTGTCAAGACCTTCTGCAACTCGCCCAGACTCTGTCCAGAACCTGCCCCGACCGACGCCGGTCACTACCCCGACTGACGACGGCACCTTAACCGATGCCGACACCACAGAGACCGACGCCGGTGATTGTGCAGAACAGTGCCGCTTATCAGGTACGCATTTTATTTTCTGTCATTTATTTCTGTCATTTCATCTTTTATTATCTACTTTCATCCAATATTACGCTTTTTATCAGTGGGTTGATATCCTTTTAGGGAGTCTTCGTACTTTCGGGATCGGGCGTTCGCCTGACAACCCACCATATCTTTGACTAACATCTTTCCGTGTTTTAGTCTCTTTTTCGCAGGTGTCATTCCTCCACAGCCAAAGAGGAGAATCTTCCAACGTCTGATTTCGGTGCGCTCAAATTTATCAGGTACTTCTAGCCTTAACCTTTTATTTCAGTTTCTTATTTCTTCTTTGAATGTAGAAAGCAATTTTGCATAGAAACAATAAGTTGTCTCTTTAAACATAACAATGGTATTTGAAATGAAATATTCTTTCTTCCAAAAATAAGATGACAATGAACTAGAAGATAACTCTAATGAAGTGCAGGCTTTCCATCAATACCAAAAGGATAATTATAACCTAAGGAATAAGCATCCCTTTATAATGTCTACTCCTCCAAACAATATTATTACTCTACCAAATCCAAGATCCGGCAACAATCCACCTCCCCCTAAAGGGAATGAACACCTTAAAATTAAAGAAGAGTAAGGAAAAGGGGGGGGAATAATGTTGAAGACATGAAAAAGATTAAATCCAACATTACTCTTCATGAATTAGACTAGATTACAAAATAAAAGGAGCTCTTATGGAATCTTATCATAGGGAAATCAACTACTAAGAAGATAAAGGTTGTTCACACTAATGTCATATACAAAAGTAAACTAGAAGTTTAACCTTATTGACTATTTGAGTGTTTAAAAAGAACATTCATAACATTTTAGTCAATTCTAGAGATTCATTAATGGTGATGCCTACTTCAATTTTAAAAAAGTTGGGTTTAACCACAAATCCATCTAAGATAATGGTTTCGTATTTAGATAAGACCATGGTTTGTATAATAGGAGAGATGAATGATGTGCAAAGCCAAGTAATGTCAAAAACCATGAGTTTAAACGATGATCAACATATTGGTAATAGATATTTTGAAAGGATATAAATTTCTCCTTAGTGGAGATTTTTCCAAAACATTAAATGGGAATGTAATAATAGACTTTTCTCACAATTGGTTATCATGGAGGCGTATTCTAAACTAGATTAAAATTGATTTAGAGTTAAGATTGAAACACCTAATTACATAATATAATACAAATAATAAAGAAGCAAGTTATAAATCTCCTAACCTTGGGATTTATACCTTTACTACAAAGCATGAAGTGAAAAAACCAAAATTTTAGGGACCTTCCCAGTTGTGGAACATCCACTTTGTCGATGCAAGACCTAAACAAGGATCAGGCATTAGCATTGAATTGGTGGACCCACAAGGCAATAAATACTTGGTAGCATACATACTATAGTTTTCTTACACAAATAATAGAGTGGAATATGAAACACTAATATAGGAAATGTATATTTCTCTAAAACATAACATCAAACAACTATTGATTTATGGTGATTCAGAGTTAGTAGACTATCAAGCTAGAAATAAATACCAGTGCAAGGTATCATATCTAAAAAGATATAAACATAGAGTAAGGGAGTTAATTAAATATTTTGAGTATTTTAAAATAATGGTTATACCCATATAATATAATCAAGTTGTTGATTCATTAGCTACCTCAGATGCTAATTGGAACCCTTATAGGAATCCAAGGTACATAGATTCTCTATTGAGATAGTACATTATCCATTAGTTCCAAATAATGAGGAAAATTTAAAAGTTTTTGGTGATGACAAATAGATTATCTAATTCTTGACTAATTTAAGGAAATTTGAGTCTCAAATCATTGATGACAAGGAAATTAGTTATTTATGCCAAGAGGAATTAGGAGGAGTTATTCAGCCAAATGAAAATCACCTCACTATGGGAATGGTTTCCTTGGAAAGGACATTTGATTTGGACCTTCAAACTTAGTAGTAAAGGCATCCAAATGTAAATGAATTTGAATTCAAAAATGAAAATCTAGGAGATGAGCATAACCCATGCTATGTCAACATTGGTCTCAGTTGTACTCTAGAGGAAAGGCATAAAATCAAGAGTTTGCTCACTCAATACAAAGATGTGCTTGCATGGACATGTGAAGACCTAAAGTTTTTCAACCCAAGGGTCATTACCCATACAATTCCATTGAAATTAGACCATAAACCATTCAAGTAGAGGTAAAAGGCTAGTGAATCCTATCCTAAAACTCCTTATTCAGAGGGAAGTGGATAAATTGTCAAGTACAAAAATAGTTTTTCCTCTCAAACATTCTCCTTGGGTGGCTAATTTAGTCTTAGTTAAGAAGGAAAGTGGAGAGGTTAGGATTTTTGTTGATTTCAAGAACTTAAACAAAACCTATAATAAATATAATTATCCATTACCTTCTTTGAATGAAGTCATCTAGATAGTGAGTGGTTTAGGAATGATGTCTTTCTTAGATGGATTTTCAAGGTATAACTAGGTGCTGGTAGAATTAGAAGATAAAATGAAGATAACATTCACCACCAAATGGGGTAATTATGCATATAAGAGGATACCATTAGGCCTAATTAATGTAGGTGCCATGTTTCAACAATATATAAACCATGCCTTTTAGGGGAAGATGGGAAAATGTATAATTATTTACATGTATGACCTCACAATCTTCTCAAAATTAAGGATTGATCATGAAGGACACTTACAATCGATCTTTGAAAGGTTCAAAATTTTTGACATTTTACTAAACCCCCAAAAGAGTATATTTGGCATCATAGAAGGCACGCTTTTGGGTCATATTATCACAAAATATGGGATTATGATTGACTAAGATAAAATTCAAAGGATATCAAAAATTACTTTCCCAAATAGTAAGAAAGAACTCATATAATTCTTTGGGAAGATAAACTTCATGAGAAATTTTATATCAAAATTTGTATAAATCATTATACCTATGAATTCAAATAGAATGCTAAAGTGGAATGGATAGCAAAGGTTCAAAAGTCTTTCTAAGATTTTAAAGATGCAATATCTTAGGCCCCTATACTAATAAGTCCATACTTCACCAAAGTTTTTTTCCTATATTAATTTGCCTTAGAACACATTATTACTAATATGATCACCTAGAAGAAAGAGGAAATTGAACATCCTATCACGTTCATGAGTAAAAATTAAAAGAATAAAAACTTAGGTATTCTATGATAAGTAAAAAAATCTTTGACCTTGTCAAATCAATGAATAAATTCTGACAGTACATCCTAAGGAATAAGATAATTACCACTATAACCAACCTTATTGTCAAGCTCACTTTATCACAAAATGAATTGGGAGAATGTAGAGGAAAGTGGATGGAAAAATTGTAGGAATTTAACATGGAAATCAATCCTACAAAGATCATTATAGGTCAAGGCATATTCATCTTATGATTGAGCCTGACCCATGCATCACTATTGAAGAGGTTTTTGAAAACCAAGTATATAAAGGGGACTGATATACTAGCATTATTCAATATTTGCTTATATGTACTTGCTACCCAGAGCTCAAAAGAGAACAAAGAAGATATTTATGATTTAAAGTGGCTCATTACATGATCAAAAAAGGTATCTTAAATAGAACAAATTACAAAGACATCTACCTGAGATGTGTATCATGAGAGGAAGCTCAATAAATTATAGAAAAGTTGCACCATAAAATGGGTAGCGATGGTCCCTCTAGAAACACCACTACCCATAAAATCCTTAAAATGGGTTACTACTAGATAAAAATATTCAAGGATGCACATACTCACATCTGAACATGCCATGAATTCCAAGTCCTATCAAATAAGGAAGTACACGCAACCATGCCTCTATAACATGTGATTGAAGGAAGACCATTCACCTAATGTGGCTTAAACTTCATTGGGGTTATTAATCCTAATTCTTTAGTTGGCCATAAGTTTTTACTCATTGTTATAGATTATTACACATGATGGACTGAAACTATAGCTATAAATCATTCAAGAGCACAAGATGTGATCATATTTATAGAGAAAAATATCACAATTAAATTTAGTAATCCTATCTCTCTAGTCTATGATAATGGTCTAGCATTTAATTAGTTAAATTTATTCAATGGGCCCATGACAATCGAATCACCATCAGGTCATCATCCAACCATTACCCATAAGGGAATGGGTTGGTTGAATTAACAAATAAGAACTTGATTATGCCATTAATAATTTTGCAGTAGATAATCCTAGAGATTGACATAATCTACTAAAGAATGCACTATGGTATACTTTAAAAAGATATAAATATGCACTCAAAGCCTCACCTTACTTGATAATCTATGAGAGACAAATTATTTTCTCAATCATGATTAAGTTTCCAACATAGTAGTTTATGTAATAATACATGGAATCAAGTGACAAGGTAGATTATTGAATTTTGGACATATTATAACTGGAAGACTCAAGAACTGAGGCTTTATAGAATTTTAGTAAACATCAAGACAGTTAAAAAATGTTTGACAAAAGAGCAAAATTTAAAGCATTCATAATATCTAACCTAGTGCTTCTATGAGACAAAGCCTACAAAAAGAAAGGATAGAATGATAAGTTTACCCCATTATGGATTGGACCTTATCAGATTTTAGAGATCTTTGGTAATAATGTTTTCCTTCTAAGAGATCTCTAAGGCAACGAGATGACATATCCAGTCAACAAATAGTTTTAGAAGCTTTAATTCATGGTTTTACCATCTATAAATGGTCTTGAGTTGTTAAGAGTATGATTAGGGGTACATTTGCTATTTTATTAAAATAGGTCTTATAGTTTTCATAGAATAGTTTACCCACTTCCTAGATTAGCTATCTCAGTTTTCAGTGGTCTATTTTATAGAGTAGTTCCCTAATTTCTAGATTATATGTTTCTTTTTGTTTTATGGAATTTTGATAGACTTCTCTTAATGTGCTCAGAATTAATTAGCCAACCTTTTGAGACTTCCTTTAACACATTCAAAATCCAAATGATCAGTCTATGGAAAAACATGCTAAGAATAGGTACATCAATTTGTTTATTTACAAGATCTTGCACCCATGCATTTCATATTTTTATAATTTAGGTATTTAATAAGAAGATGGATCATCAATAAGCTAACATTAAATATTGTAATCAGGCATGTAAAGGCTACTCTCATTATCACATATGAATTTTAGAAAGCTTTTTCACTTTCCTATGATCAAATGCACTTATCATATTAATACTTGTTTGAGGAAATAACCTTTGATATGGGTATAATCGACAAGGATAGTATGGTAAAATTATGTTTAAATAGATACCAATTTATTATAGTTTCTACTCTCCCTCTCTTAAGCAATGCTATTCAAAAATAAAATATAGAAAACATAAGGATCAAAGCATCCTCAAAAGAATGATCCAATAGACCTAAAGGAAAAATCTAAAGCTAATCAAAGAACTCAAAATGATGAAATAAGGTCAATGTACCATGCATCATGAAATAATATAGGAGAAGGAAAGAGAAGAAACCCACATTACCTTTATTGGGGCTATGGCCATTTGTCTGGCAGTAGAGTAATGCCAGAGCTTCCTCAAATTTTAAATCTTTTTTTGAAAACTAGAGTGAAACCTATAGTTGTCCCACTTCTCTATTACAGTATTCATAATAAGGATAAAAGGAAATCACTTCCCCATACATAGATCCAAGGTAAATGAGGAGGCACATATCTTGTATGTGGTTGATGGGAGTCTCTTTTATATGCAAAAGATATGGTCTACTAAAGTTCTGATGCGATAGGGAAAAAATGTGGTGTCACAAGATGACGTGGTGCAATGTGGACAAGCCAAGTGACCCAATCAGGTGGAGACACATGGTAGTACATTTTTGTATGTTCATGCAAAAATTTGGGTTGGTGTTTGGTTTCAGCCTCTGGTCTTTGACAAGGGGTCATATGGAGAACTGTAGGCCCCGTTATTGGCTCATTGGAGGACCTCAGGGAGAGTCTACACACTTGATAAGGAGGGGTGCCTTGGAATCCATCTCAAAATTCAATGAATTTTAATTTGCATTTAAACTATCATTTTGTTCCCACCAAATGCATGTGGGACAATTGATTTAGAATTTTGAAATGCTTTGTAAAATACATTGTTAATACTTTGTAATTACCAAGCCTTGTAGCCACGTGGAGGAGCCACGATAGGCTTGAGGATTCTAAGCCATGTAATACCACGTGGAAGACTGAAGACTAAGTCACAACTAAATGTTGGCATTTATCCTAAGCTTAAAGACTGAGTACCATGCCAACTACACTTGGCCTTGCCACATATGCTGAGATTGAATGCCGAGCTACATCATTGGCAGATTTGTTCAAAGTTAGCACATATGCCAAGTTGGGACACTAAAAATGAATTAAGATAAGTATGGCATCTTGAGCCCACCAAAAGGGGCATCAACATTGTAAAGGGAATCTGCCAACCTTTAGAAAGATAAGACATCCGTTTAAACTTGCAAATGTGGGATTAAAAATAAGTCTAAGGACCCAAATAGAAGGCCAAAGACTTGAACTCATGACCTCCCATGAAAAAGAGATATGCCTTGACCACCCAAGTTATGGGTTTGGAAGTTCTATTAAAAGCATAAACTTATATTTGAAGGTAAGCATTCAACCGACTATGTATGGAATAATTATAGACCAGTTTGTTGTATTTGGTCATTTTGGAGCCCTTAGAGGCCAAACCAGAGCTTAGAGTAAACTAAAAACTTGTTTAGAATTATGATACACTCTATGTTGTATATTTATTTTCCCATTTTGGAGTTTTTGTGACATCATTTTGAGCTACAAAAATTTCCAATTTTGATTTGGAGAAGTCTCTGCTTATGATTCAAGAAAGTGAAGGATGTGTTGATTCAGCCAAGGTATTTTGAAGGTATGAAACACTATTTTTGCAGAGAGTAGATCTATTTTGTTGATTGTAAGTATTATTCTGGCTTGAAAATAGCAACATTAATGGATTGGTTTGATAAGAACCTGGGGACATAGGAATTTCAAACCCCATAAACAATTTCTATGTTTTGATCTTTGAATTCATTTTTACATTTCAGTTTTAGTTAATTTGCATATTATAATTTTAGATTTTTAATCAGAATGAAAAATTTAATCATTTGATCATTTACGAGAAATTGGATAAAATCAGGTGTATAAAAAATCTGACGATTTCAATGGATAACTGATGTGATCTTTCAATTCACCTTTACTTCAGTTTTGAAACATGATTCGTGGATCAAATTTTAATCATATTTAAATACTCCAACATTATAAATTTGAGAAATTTCTACTACCAATTTAGTTTAATTTTTGGAATTGAGAACTTAAAAGTTCCTTTTAAATGATTTAAAAAGTAGTGAAGTTCCTACTAATGTTTACATATAAAATTTTGGTATTAGAGTAGTTGATCAACGAATTTAACAATTGGTTGTTATTTTTGCTTCTATTTCAGCATTTGTTTCAATTTTTGTGATTTGAAGGTGCAATGGGCAAGTTGTCAAACAGAGCCAAGCTTGATGAGCTTGAAGCATATAACCAACAGATCCAGGAAGAGAATGCTTTCCTGAGAGTAAGATTATACTCCTTAGATGAGGAGATTGCCCATTTGAAAACTAAGTTGTGAGCCAAGGATGAACTCATGGAAAAACTACAAAATGGTGGACAAGTGAAGGATTTACCTTCCATTGTAGATGCAGGCAGTATGATGGATGAAAACATTGTAAGTGAATGTGAGTCATCAATTGTTTTTCCTTCCCATGAAAAATCTATTAACAATGATTTTGGTAAATTTGAACAATATACAAAAGGAATAGGTTCAAAATTAATTTTTAAAATCAGATTTAATGGAAAAGGCCTGGGAAAATATGGTCAAGGTAATACTAACCCCATTCAGGTAGAGAATAAGCCTAATCGTGCAGGGTTAAGATACAGATCTGGTATTCAAAATGAAATAAGTGAATGCTTTGAGAAAGCAGAAGCAAGATGTGCTATGGATAATTGTAAACCATATTGGATGGAAGGTAAAACACATTATTTTCATCACAATTGCAATAATGTTGATTCTAATTCTACCAGACAACATAAATATTCCAACGTTCCTTTTGATTATGGTACACAAAATTTGTGGCACATTTATTCATGTAATTTTTGTGGATTGTATAATCATTGTGTAGCCAAATGTTGGCAATATAAATCTTTGTTAGGAAATATTTTGAAAGATTATTCTCCTAGACAAAGTTCTGAGAGTAGCAATAAGAATATGTTTTCCAAAAGAGTGGACAAACATTTTTGTACTCAGTGTAATAGAAGTGGACATCAGGTTGAAAAGTGTTAGAGACTTCAACCATCACAACACCCTAGTAATGGTAATATTAAGATGGTTTATAGACCTATCAATAAGGTAATTAATGAATTTAAATTAACCCATATAAATGTTACTAAATCCACTAAATAAATCTCACCAACTAAACAGGGAAATATGATTAAGAGGGTTGGTAAACAATTTTTGACTTTAATGTTGTCATGATTAGTGGATTGATAATGCATTCATGTTGCAAATAAATTTTGGGATCCTTGTTATATAATGTATAAAGGACATTTTAACATGCTTTGAATGTTGATATGGTTTATTGGAGTGGCCTGTAGAGAAAAACCAAGGGACAAGTTTAACATACTTAGATTATTTTCTCATGTTTGGGATTTTGAAACTTCATTTTTAAACCTTGATAGTGGTATAAGAAGTTTATAAGGCCATTAGAAGTATGTCTATTTTGAGAAATTTGCATTGTAGTATATGTTGTCTTTCATCTTTTGCAAATAGAGGCTTATAAGACCCTTTATGGGCATTATTTGTAATTGTACTAATTATACAAACTATTTGTAGCCATGCATGATATTTGCACATTCTATAAGTCCCTTATTCATTTTGGGCATTTTATTGTAACTATCAATTATGGTTACAAATAGAATTTAAATTTATTACACTAAAAAATTGGTTTGTAGTTGCACTTGGTGAAAAAATTGTAGTGATTGGAAGATGCACCATTTTTGAGATGCAACATTTGAGTAACCAGTTTATTTCTATCCATAATGTGGTAATGGGTAGATATTTGTTTTTCACTGACATTTCAAGGATTTAGTTTGAATGTTGAATCATTACCATGATATGTTGCAGTGACATTTTTGCAGAAGCATTTTTAATGGAGACCATGATTTTGGGGTCCAAAAGCACTTAATGGGGAGGTTTGATCCATGAGGATCTCTCCATTTGTTATGAAGTCTCCATATTTTGATCAAAATGATTTCACAATGTAGAGATCATTGAGAGCTTTTTGGTGCTTTTCATGATTTGCAAAATGGACACCGTATGAAAAAGATATGGTCTATTGAAGTTCTAATGTGACAGGTTAAAAATATGGTATCACAAGATGACATGGTGTAATGTGGACACACCAAGTGGTCCAATTAGGAGGTGACATGTGGTAGTACATTTTTGTATGTTCATGGAAAAATTTGGTTTGGTGTTTGGTTTCAGCCTTTGATCTTTGACAGGCAGTCATATGGAGAATCGTGGGCCCCGCTATTGGCTCGTTGGGGGCCCTCAGTGAGGGTTGACACACTTGATTAAGGAGGGGTGCCTTAGTCTCCATCTCAAAATTCAATTAATTTAAATTTACATTTAAACTATCATTTTGTTCCCACCAAATGCATGTGGGATAATTGATTTAGAATTTTGAAATGCTTTGTAATGTGGATTGTTAATACTTTGTAATTACCAAGCCTTGTAGCCACATGGAGGAGCCACAACAAGCTTGAGGATTCTAAGCCACGTAATACCACATGGAAGACTGAAGACCAAGTCACAACTGAATGTTGGAATTTATGCTAAGCTCAAAGACCGAGCACCATGCCAACTACACTTGGCCTTGCCATATATGCTGAGATTGAAGGCTAAGCTACATCATTCGTAGATTTGTTCAAAGTTAGCGCATATGCCAAGTTGGTACACTAACCAAAAAATTAAGCTAATTATGGCACCTTGAGCCCACCAAAATTGGCACTAGCATTGTAAAGGGAAGCTGCCAACCTTTAAAAACACAAGACATTCGTTTAAACTTGTAAATGTGGGATTAAAGATAAGTCTAAGCCCCCAAATAAAAGGCCAAAGACTTGAACTCATGACCTCCCATGAAAAAGAGATATTCCTTGACTGCCCAAGATATGGATTTGGAAGTGTTATTAAAGTCATAAACTTATATTTGAAGGTAAGCATTCAGCCCATTGTGTATGGAAGAATTATAGACCAGTTTGTTGTATTTGGTCATTTTGGAGCTCTTAGATACTGAACCAAAGCTCAGAGTAAACTAAATATTTTTTTAGAATTTTTATATGCTCTATGTTGTATATTCATTTTCCCATTTTAGAGTTTTTGTGATGTCATTTTGAGCTACATAAGTTTCCAATTTTCATTTTGGAGAAGTCTCTATTTGTGATTCAGGAAGGTGAAGGATGTGTTGACTCAGCCAAGGTCTTTCGAAGGTCTGAAACACTATTTTTGTAGAGATTAGATCTGTTTTGTTGATTGTAAGTATTATTTTGGCTTGAAAATTTAGCAACATTAATGGATTGGTTCGATAAGAACCCAGGGATGTAGGAATTCTGAACCCCATAAATAATTTTTGTGTTTTGATCTTTAAATTCATTTTTGCATTTCAGTTTTAGTTAATTTGTAAATTATAATTTCAGATTTTTAATTAGAATGCAAAGTTTAATCATTTGATCATTTACAAGAAATTGGATAAAATTGGGTGTCTAAAAAATATGATGGTTTCAATGGATAACTGATGTGATCTTTCAATTCACCTTTATTTCAGTTTTGAAACATGATTCTTGGATCAAATTTTAATCATATTTAAATACTCCAACGTTATAAAGTTTAGAAATTTCCACTACCAATTTAGTTTAATTGTTGGAATTGAGAACTTAAAAGATCTTTTTAAATGATTTAAAAAATAGTGAAGTTCCTACTAATGTTTAAGGATCATCTAACATATCTTGGTCTTTATTAAACTCACTTGAATTTTTTATTTGATAAATTTAGGTCTTTAGAAAAAGTGTTCATAAATTTTGTTTGAGATACTCACCTACCTCATAAATAATGTTATATCTTGACTTTTGATTATCGAAATATTTACTACTCATTAATCTTAAGAAGCAATGACATGACACTTAGCAAAGGGTAATGATGTGTCACTCCTACTAAATGTCAATAATGCCTATATGGCATACCCACCAAATGAGGTGTAAAATTTCAAAGTAAATAAACAAATTAAAGTAATAGATGTTGGACATTAATGGTGTACAAATTAGAAATCAATGCTAAATCTATATCAAAGTAGTTTGAATAACAAGATGTCCATTCGACCTTGAGCTAACTTGTGATCTTGTTTACTCTCCTATGATTGAGCCCTAGCCACTAGTGTCTTGAAATTTATAACATACTTAGGAGATCCAAGTAATTGAATTCTAAACTAGACTAGTACATGCTTAACTAAAAAATAATGGCATCCTCATAAAGGGCATTCTGAGTAACTCCCCTTCCTTCTAGGTTCTTCATCAAGGATTCTACTGAGTACATATATACACTTTTTAAACCCATTGTATTAGATAATAACTATAATAATTAATTAGTGTAGTAAGATGCCATATACCAAGTTGATGCACACATATATGAGGAAAACTTGACTCTAACCCAGTGCCAATTGGCCATAGACCTCCTCCTACTCAAGAGATAAGGGTTACACTTAAAAGTTGTGACGCCAAAAATCATGCCCTATATAGACCTCATGTGAGATTTATTCTTTGCAAGGAAGATGTCAAGAGGAGTGTACCTACATCATCTCAAGTACAAAATGGTCATAAAATACACCTCTATAAATGCATTTCAAACGTACCACTCCCTTCCTGTTCCAGACACCACATATGATATACACAAAGTAGTGGTTTGGAAGAAAGAGAAGTATATTGAGAAAGCACATAGTAGGTATATGCATTTAGGGGAGATAATCAACTTGAAATACAAATAAACTACACCAATAATGAAATTTAGAATGGCAATTCATATTAGGATGGCCCTATTGAATAGGTTATTCAGATACCCAACCATCAATTTCCTCCAACTAGAATGGGTTTTTCTACTAGATTTGTTGAGGACATAAAAAATTAACCTTTTCTCTAGGAGAGGTGATTGGAGAAAGGTTATTAGAGTATATTTTTCATAAGGATAAAAGGCCTATATGAGGTAAATTTTACATGATGTCCTACTTATTTGACATAGTCATGGGGACATTCTAGATCCATAATGTCTCACTATGGAGCCCCCCTACAGACTATATAAAGAACATGATTTGTGAATATTACTCCATGCACATTTATGCATATACTCACAATATTATGTGCATCATCAAGGATGTTTACCCATAGGTATGGAGGGACATCAATGAATCCCCATTTCTTAATATATCAAAGAGGATTGTGGATACACTATTGATTGGGGGATACTACTAGCTATACTTTGACTATATAGTCATCATGGTAATTGGCCATAAGGTTACACCTTTGTATCTCCCCAAGTATGTCCCAGATAAGTTGGTGGAATAGGAAATAGCCTACCAGCTATGGTGGGGCATTGATGAAGATATTCACAAGAATAATAAATCCTACCTTCATGGTTCTCAGTTGATGATCAAAAAAATGTGCTACACCAATAAGAAGCACTTTTATGAGGCTAGGAAATATAGAGAATATTATTCTTTGGCTTCATTTCCACACAAGGATTGAAATCCCCATGGATAGGTTCAAAACCATGTTAAGGGACTAGGCATTGAGTATCAACACAATACTTATGATCATGACTTTTTGTTCCTTAATTCTTATAATCATGATCAAGTATTGAAGAGGGCATAGTCAATTCAGATAAAGGAGGACCTTCTAAAGCTTATTCAATGAGAGCCTTCCCTATCCATAAAGGAGGCATGAACTAGACTCCCATTAACTAAAAGATGGAATATATATGACTTATAAAATAGAAGTCTTGCTCAACCAATAGGAGAATAAGGGAAGTCCTCCCAAACACATTGTGTGGAACTTAAAGTAGTGAAGAAAGAACTAAGGATGCCAAATACGTCACTTGGAGTAAAGAAAAATGAGCCCATCTATTTGGATTATTCAAATTCTAAGGACCCTCCTTAGGGTGATGTTTCATAATTTCTAGAGGTTTTTACTATGGTTACCTTAACCACCCAATTAGTTCCTTCTAAAAATCCAAAGACAACCATATGTTATGTAAGGAAGCCAAGGGCTCAGTCCCTTCCATAAAGTCTAGCCATGGAATGACCATTGGTGGTGCTAGTCACACATGAGTTAGTTAGAGAGGATATTTTTGATGAGGATAAATTGTAAAGAGAAAAATCCTTAAGCCTTAAAGATTCAAAGGGAAAGGCACCATTGCATCAATAAACATTAGGTGATCCCACACCCTCTCCTATTTTCAATACCCTTATTTTTTCATATGTGTCTTTTTCTATAATTAGTTCATATATCTCTACTTCATTTACCCCTCCTATCCCCCCTCTTCTCTTAGTCCCTAAGGTTGAGGTCAATCCTATTTGGCCTATTATTCAATTTATCCTATTAGTACCAAAACTAGAGGATTCCTCCTCTACCCTTGTATTTCTTACTTTTTCAATTTTTATTCTTCCAATTACTCCTTCCACATCGACTCCTACTATTCATATTTTATCCCTTACACTCTTGTTCTAATTCCCAAAAAAACCAAGAAGAGGGACAAAAAGAAAGAAAGGGGAGAATTAACAAGACCCTAATTTCATGTTGCATCTACACAATTGAGGTTTCTAGTTGCCCTCCCAATCCTTCTTAAGAGATAATTGTGATAACCACTCAAAAGACTAAAAAGAATAGAAGGCCAATATACATAGTCCACCCACTACCATAATATGGTGGAGTGTATTGGTCCAAGATCATATGTTTTTCACTCCCTAATCCCCTCCTAGAGGAAACTTTGAAGCAAACATTAGGTGAGATAATGGATGAGACCACAACCTCAAACACTCAACCCATGGACCCAGCCTAGCTAGTCCTCCCTCAATGGGCAATAGATATGCAGTGACGAGCCTAAAAAAGGCCTAATATTATGATTACCATATTTTTGAATATGAGTATAGTTTTTGAGAAATCTATAGGGAGTGTATAAAGGCTGAGGAAGAGGAAGCTAAGAGATGACATTGGTAGAGTGGTCATTATACAAGAAAGAGAAGAAATGTTCATTTTGACTAAGAGGAAGGATAGAAAATTGGGGTAATCCCCATATATAGAGGATTTTAAATCTTATATGGAAACACACAAATATGTCCTATTATAAATACATAAAGGGATATAAATGGCATGAAGGGACCTAGAATAAGAACTGGAGCAACTAAGAGAATATCAAAAAAATGTTAATGCTTTAACCCAAATTAAAAAGGACATCCAAAGTACAACATCTAGATTATACAATACCATTGAGCCTGTTAGTGAAATGAGTGTATAATTGGAACTCCACATTGTAGATACCACAATATTATTTAATTCTTTGAAGATAGATCAGAATAAACTCCAATTCCTTATTTTTTTTACAATTGGCAAGTCATATGCACATTTCAACTTGATGGCACCATTGGAGGCTACTAATGCACTCAACTTAAGAGGTTATGGAATGGGTTGATGTGGATGAGGTAGTGATGATAAATTTTTTAGAATATGTGACTCACTCCTATAAAATTTTAGACAAATAGAAGTTTTTTCAATCCAAGGATTCCACATAAAGACTTAATAACATGGCCAATTTTTATTAGATCTTACAACAAGATTCAAAGAATTTCAAATAAGACATAAAATGGAAGACCATATAAGACATGTAGGTAGAGCTCAATTTTTTTTATAAAGAAGGTCACTAAAGTTGAGATCTTTAGACCTAACTTCAAGACTACCAAAGCTGAACATGCATGGCTTTTAGAGCAAGTAAAAAGTGTGAATAAGACTCTGCTCATTAAAATGTATATAATCAAATATCAATATGAAATTGGGCACAAACACTACTAATATTTTGAAGTGAAGAATAATGCCAACATAACAACTCCCAGTTCAATGCAAGCATTCACTTTAGTTCCTCTAATAACCTCATCATCCATGCAAGCACCTAGTCAACCTTAAGTTCAAGTCCAATTTTTTATGTATACATGCAAAGTTTACTTATGTTTATAACATACATGTAAAGTTTCCTAAGTTATTTTTGATCATGCATGCATTTCATTTCCTTACACAAGCCTAATCAAATATCAATATGAAATTGGGCACAAACACTACTAATATTTGGAAGTGAAGAATAATGCCAACATAACAACTCCCAGTTCAATGCAAGCATTCACTTTAGTTCCTCTAATAACCTCATCATCCATGCAAGCACCTAGTCAACCTTGAGTTCAAGTCTAATTTTTTATGTATACATGCAAAGTTTACTTATGTTTAGAACATACATGTAAAGTTTCATAAGTTATTTTTGATCATGCACACATTTCATTTCCTTACACAAGCCAACTAGTTTTGACATAAATGTAATTAGACACAAGCCAACTAGTTGAGGTTCTAACTATGACATGTAACTATGAGTTTACATACACTTGGAGGATGAGGCATCCCCTCCCCAAGTCTATGTAACAATCTAATTTCACATTCCAAAAGGTTGGAAGATTTAATCAATACAAGAATAAGTCAATTTTGACTATCATGTAATTGCATTGGTATTTCTCCTTCCACTCATGTGATATTAATGTTTTGATTTTCTAGTTTTTATAATTTAGTAATTTAAAATGTGCAAAATCTATGAGTAGATTTTGAATGTTTTAATCAATGTATCCTAGTTTTATATGTGCAAATTTTATTGAAATCTGGTATATCTTGTTTTAGAAATTAGTTTAAACTGTGTTATTATTCTTAGTATACATGAATGCTTTCTTTCGGTATAGTTTTATAAGTGTGTAACACAACTATATTGGATGCCTTCTTAATCTGAGTTATAACCTCATAATTAAGGGTGTATAAAAGCAACTCTAAAGGAAACAACCTTCATATGAGACCATTAAGTTTCCTATATCACTCCTCCCTAGACATCATAACTATGATTACTTGTAAGTGTGAAATAACTGCAAGCAATTAGCATTAGTTTTGAGATTATTTGTCCACTAAGAAATCAACCTAGGAAGTGACCCTTTAAGATCATAGAATCTTATTTTTTCTATACCCTTCCCTCCTTTTGAAGTTTATTTTATCGAGATATACCTACTCTAGATTATATATCACCCATCCATCCCACCCATTTAAGTTTGATTTATTTATTAGGATTCATTTCACTACAATCAAGCTCAGTTAACAACCTACATGTTTTACTTGGTATTCCACCACAGGTTTATTTAACCCATACCTACAACTCATGCCCTAGAGTGTCTTTCACCTCCATTGAGATCATAAAATGTTAGATGCTACCTTGTCTAAAATTTATTTAGTGTACAGTACTTGTATCAACAAGTTCCTCTAATCATATCTTCATCATTCACTCCTACACCACCTGATTCCCCATAAAACTTGTAATGAATACTCCATGTTGGTAGGGATAGACACCATGACCTTTTCAACAACCAATATTTTTATCAATGTAGGTATCCCTAACTAAAATTTCCTCAAATTTATATCACAAAATAGTCATGTGCAAATTTCAAATCTAGGTATCCTTGTACAACAAATTTTAAGATGTAACCATCGATGGTAGTCTTGGTCCAATGGTCTACTACATGGGTCCAATCAATAGCTAGAGATCACAAGTTGTGTAACATTTCTTCCATCCAAATTATAAATTCTATCCTTTGTAGCTAAAAATAATGGTACTCTAATTTAAATATCCATGTAACTAATAATCTAGGCAATTTTCACCAAAAGATTTCATAAATTTCTCTATGTATATGCTCCTAAATAATTTATTTCATAGTCTTCCTAATTAGTTTTGCTTCTTATTATACAAAGTTATGGATTATTTCATCTAGTCATATATCTAAATCTTTTTACCCAACAACCATCTCAATATGTTTTAAATATAATTTCCATGCTCACCACACCACTGTTAATAGAGATTTTTGGAAAACCCAACAAAACATGCTAATACATGCATAATTATGTGATAAGTGACATTAGTATGTAACACACTATAATTAAATTTGAACATATCAATTTATTAACTAAATAATATATATAAATGTAGAAAATGCAGACTATAAAGTCACAGAACATTCAATAGAATTTACATTACTAAAAAATTTAGATAACATAGAATTGACTATGTATAGAAAAACCATAAAAGACATAAGGAAAACCATTTTAGAATTGTATATAAATCTCTACCAAATTGAACCATTTCACAATATTTTTTAACTATAACATTGGATATGGATCTTATTGGAATAGATAAGGTTAAGAACATATAAATGAATAAGCACAAGGGTGATAACTAGATCTATAACAGGGCAGTTAATTGTAAAAATCAGATAGAACATATACTTAATTTATTATAATGAGATGTATTAAAAATGGAAAGTGCCACTATGTTAGCTATTGCATTGTCAAATAAATAAAATATTTAGTTGGTTTTGATACTAATACAAATATGTATCTATGATAGACATAAAGCAAACAAGAATAATATTCTCGAACAGTCACCAAATTCTAGATTTTAAGCCTCTATAGCCATGGACACTTTCATTAACTTGGGACAATTGCATTGACATTGCTATTAGGTTTAGAAAAATGTTTTTTATATGGAATACCTAATGAAATATGATGCAACCACTTAGATGCTTATCGGTTCATTTTTTTCTTCATTTTGGTGAATTTTGATCTGGGTCATGGACTGTTGCTCCTTGTCAAATAGCAAAATCCTAGTTCTTGATCTTCATATTGGATATGGGAAAAATTGGTTAATGGGTACATGGTGTCAAGCTACCCCTAAAGACCCATCTATCAATGATAATTTCCTACATAACCAATACTCTGAAGAGGGCCTTAGACTTATGTAGTTCTGCCCTACATGTTAGCTTGTGTGTGAATCATACAATGTGTAAAGCAAGTACAATAGTGACCTACCTTGTAACTTGGAAAATAGGGATCTTGGGATACTCCTTTAGTACTTAAAACCTGTGTATGTGTTTTTCTTATGAATAATATGATAATAGTATAAAATAGGAAAGTTTTTCTTAATTGAGTGTTTGATTGAATACTTTTGATAATTTACCTTGGTCTATGTTAGGTCTTTTGTAGGTGACAAATGAATGAAGGTTGATCTTATATTTATACTAATCCCTTTGGATAATATCTTACATTAAATCACTTAGAATAACCATTAGGATACATTTAATTTTCAAATTAGATGAATATAGGGCACTAGACACTTGTGTTAGAATATGACACATATATTAGCATAGGTGTATGTCTGAGACACAAGTGTCAAGGGAATAAGAAAATAGGTATAAGTTCAAAACTTATAGAGGTGGAAGATAAATAGTTTTTAATAATTTTGGATAAGATATAAGCCTAGATCATCAACATAATATTGGTTACACTAAGATATAATCCAAAGGGCACATGAGAGAATAGATGCGAGATTTGAGAAAGAAAGAAAGGTCTAGAACTGAGAGGAATAACCAAGGTTTGAGTTTGCCAAGTGTACATAATTGAATTGATATATAATTAATAAATAGTATGTATATTTACCCCTTATTTAATATAGTAATGAAATTTCTAGTTTAAAATAAAGGGATATGTACTTGAATGTGTATGACACACCTTGCCTTTGCTTGAGCCTAGCTTGAATGCTTTGTTGGTGATTGGACTGCAACCAAGAACACATGTTATAGTATATAATCACTACATATAATAAAAATTGAAAATATTTAAATGATTTAAATTGAAAGATAGTAAGGTTTAAGAGTACACGTGTATCGATGCAATCATCTTGCCTTTTGTAAATTTCATTTGAAATATATATCATTATAAATCACTAAAATTGAGATTAGGACAAGTATAAATTTGAAAAGTGCATATATCTATGAAGATAAAGGGAGATAAGAGTGCTCAGGCTTCTAACCTTGGAGAAAAGGTGTATTTCCACTTAGAAGTTGAGACTAATTCAATTATGTAACCCAATCATACTTATAATTTGGTGAGTGTGAGTGAACCACATCAACTCAGACTATCAAATCAGTGAGGTTAGATGATACAATCAACTCCAACCTTTAAAATTATTAAGATTGATTGATTTAATCACCTCAACCATACCAAAAATTGAACCAACTATTACTTTTTATTGGATAAATATAATTCATAATATTCCAACCTAGTGGATGGTGACAGTCCTTAAAAGTATTTTAAATCTAAAACTGAATTTGATTTTGTAATACTAGGTACAATTGTTTTTGTCTAAAATTAATTTGAAAATGGGGATTCTCTTTTTCTTTGAAGTCTAATATTATACTTCCTAGGAGTCTAGTGGTTTATTATTTGAATCGACCTTCTTAGGAGTCCATCCTACTAGATGTGAATATTTAAATGTGAATGTACTTCATTATTCTAGCCAAGCCTACAAAATTATTTCTACATTTTAAAACACTAGGTATGGAAATTCACATATTAGGTTGCTTCAATTTTAAAATCTGAATTTACATCAATTTGATAATTCTTATTGTACTTATTTAATTATGTTTTAAAACACATTTTACATCTTTTTTTAGGTTATTCCACCCTAGGTTAATGAAAATTATCTAATTGTTTCAAAATGTATTGCTCATTTCCCTGTGTGATTTTATGTATTTTTATTTTCCTTTAGTTTATAATGACTAAATGCTTATAATATTTCACCACTTAACTTAGTCACTTTCATGTGAATGGATAAAATTTAGTTTTAAATCAAATAAAATGGATAAGTCTATGCATTGATTCATTCTATACTTATTTGTCTTTTCGATTTCAGTCTTAGTAATTTTAATTTTAATGATCTTAATTATTTATTTTTAAATGATTCACCATTTTAGATTGAATTTCTTTAGTCATTATTTTTTTAATCAATTTGTTGACTGAGTTTCTTTATATTATTCACATAGGTGTTTTTATGCTCCTCAAAGCCACATGTCATCTTATTTTGGCACTCAAAGGTTCTATCCTATTCAAATAAGCACTTTCAGTACTTAGCCAATTTACCAAAAACAGCCCAAGGCCACATTGCACTTTTTCATCTCTTCAAAAGACTTAGTCAATTTTCAATAAATTGGCCTTGAAAAATCTATGAGAATAAAGCTCTAAGCAAGTGGTTTAGTGAGATTATGCCACATGGTGAAATCCCAGTGACCCAAAGCCATCCATGTAGTTGAAGATATCTCAAATTAGTAAGTTAATAAGATGGTGCCATGTGGCATAATCTTGATGACCCGGCATCCCAAAATAGGTCATAAAAATCATAGATCCTCTAATCTAGGTAGGTGAGCAGGATGACACCATGTGGCTATGTCCTAGAGTCCAAGATCCTAGAAGCAAGACCATTTGTAATGACAAAGCAAAAATCCTAGAGAGATGAGAAAGTAACACATGGCATCAAAGGGGTTAAGAGATTAAGAGTTCAAGTGAATGAAAAGAGGCCGCATGGTTGTAAGAAAGGCCGAAGCAAAAAAAAATTAGAGGCCACATGCATATCAAGGGAAAAATAGAGAGAACTTGAAAGAGAGACATTAGGTAGGGAACCCGCCAGAATGAAGGACACATTGGTTATGCAGCCAATAAGGCATGAACTTGAATTGATGGCCTATCTAGCCATCAAAACCATTAGAGATCGAGAAAGAAATGCATGTCTATTTGATTTTTAGAATCAAAACTTATCCCAATTAAAATTATGATTGAGGCACAAATAATCAATTTGATCTATGCATGAGGATCAAAAATAAAGCATAAAAGATAAAATCTTTGCCTTAGAGAGACATGGTCCTAACTACATAAAATATTGATAATTGATGATCTCAACACAATCCCAACTAAATTTTTTGTGGGTATTTGTTATTGATTGATCAAGCACATTTTTATCTATCCTCATGATATAATTAAATGGGACTCATTCCTAATGAGCCTCAAGTGGGCTAGTCACATCGAATATTCTTGTAACTACTTCATGGAAGTGAATTTGAATTTGAATCTACATTTGAGTTTGCATTTGAACTCCATAGGCCTATGTGCCTATTTAATAATAGATCTTGTATCATTATGAGGGATGGATATTTATTGATCATGAAAGAATACATATATAACTAGAATTGTTTTATACTTTTCTAGGATAATCTTTTCCCTTCTCTTATTTTAGCTTGTTATTTACATAGTTTTTTTTTAGTCTGATGATTGTATGAATTTCAATATGTTGTTAATCAAAAGTAAAATTATGATAAATGGATTACTGCTAAATATGCCTAGACATTCTCTACACATGGTTATGGTAGTAATTCCCTTATTTCTTATAGTTACTCTCTCTCTCCCATACTCTTGCACCATATTCAGTCAAAGTTATGCTATGTTTGTCTCAACTGAATATCATTTTAAATTAGGAATTCATTTAGTTAGATAACTTCAATTTCACTTGTGTCTGTAGCAAGAATTTTTCTCTTTAACTCTAATATTTTTATATTTTTTATGATAAGGTTAACTTAGGAATACAACAATCTAAATCTCATTACTTATCCTTATTACTTTTATAAAAACTGTCTCAAAAATTCATCAATGTTATTACAATATTTCATTCTTAGACATGATAAACCAATGAGATGAGTCATTTGGTGAAGGTAATCAAACCCTGGAGGCATGACCTTTACTAAATATTTGAGTTTAAGTTAACTCTTTTGATTCAAATAATGAATACTAAAACCCTTGACATGGAATAGTGCACATCAGCCAATTGGGTTAGCCTACATACCAAGACCTAGTAATTAAGACCTTGGGGAGACCTATTGACATGAGTTTCCTTTCAAGAGAGGGAGGGATTAAAAAACCCTACCTAATTTTTGTATACATGTCAAAACTTAGATCAACATGTTTTGGCACTAGAAGGAGGGTGACCTTGACCATGATTTTAATTCACTAGTTAAAAACTTGTGTAAAGATACTTTAGAACCCTTCTATCCTAATGAGCCCAAACTTATCTTAAATTGGAGAATATAAGGATCACCACCTAATCAAATATTTTTGGGTATAATTTATAACTCTTAGAACTTCTTGACCATGAAATAAAAAAACCAAGAGCTAACGAAGGGAAAGGAAAATTTAAACCCATCTAGTCAGCTGGTAGTTCACCCGTAGTTGCATCTACACCTTTTGTTAACCAATTTATTATCCCCTAATATTTACTAATGGACTAGCTTGGACAAGGAGGCTATTATCCTATGAATGTCCTAGGCATGGCTCACAATTTTCCCAAAACATCTAGACAAGTTCTATCCCAAGTTCATAATAGGAGGTGTCCAAATAGCTGAGGAATACATCCAAGCCTTCAAGGATGCCTTAATAAGAACCTAGGTACAACATAAGGATGTTTATTATAAACTATTTCTCTACTCTTTAGGAAAATAAACACATGATTAGTATCTTGGGATACCCACTAGGTCTATTAATACATTCGCTGAGCTAGAAACAATATTTTTAAACCATTTTAGAATCCCTATTGATCTTGCAATCCTATATCCTCAATTTTTAACTACCAAAAGGGAAAATAATGAACCCATGAGTATGCTTAATGCTCAATTTCACAATTTGTATCAATGTTTGAAGGACCCTTATATTTAGGCCAAAGTAGCTACCATACAAACCTACCTCAGGGCTCTAAATTCAATGACCTTTATGTTCCTTATGAAGACCCCAATAGTTATGGTATCATTATATTTATCTTAAAAAAAAAATTTAACATTGAATAATAGATGGTGCCACAAGGTTATGGACTAGGTCCTTTGTCTTCATTGGGTTATCGAGGTGCATACAACCAAATACCAATTATCAATCATGCCTGATAAAAACACACTCCATTGATGAATCCTATCCTAAGATCCCTATATACAAATCCTAATATAATTTATAACCTAACACTAATGAATTGACAACATAATGATCTACCTTATGTGACTCCTAACCATGTATTCCCCTAGTAAAACAACCAATAGTTATTCCCAATGACATATAATAGCATTGCAACTACACCAAGTCCTAGTGGGTATGTTACATCTAGTAGCACTCAGTAAAACCTCCCATCCTACTTAAATCCACAAATCCATACTATTAATACTCATACTTAGGCACCACGGCTAGCCCACGACCTTAATTTTATGTCTAATCCAATATTGGAAAATATTCTAAGGTAATCAATTAGAAATAATTATTTCAAAAACTCTCTAATGATATGACCAACTTGTGTAGGCAAGGACCCCAGAATTCTAACTAAAATAATAGTAACTAGTCTTAGGGTAGGAATTTTAATTTCCCTAGACCCAATAGGAAATGTAATTTTATTCCTAACAATGGGAATGTGCCCACTCCTCATGATAGTGGAAATAAAAAAAACAATGCTTCCCATTCTATGAATTTCACTAGCCTTAAACACTTGGTGTAGATTGTACAATGCCATAGACCACATAGAAACCAATGGTGTAGAATTTTTGGCTACTTTAAACATCTTCCAAAAAGAGGTGGATAATATGGAGATTGTGCCTACTCCCAAAGATAAGCAAAACCTAGAAGGAGGGTACCCAGACATGGCCTTTGTGTTAGATAATTATTAATCTCCCTTTGAAGATGAAAATGAGTACAAAGACAATCTAGAAGAAGTCCATGACTTTAGACAATTCCAAAGAGGGAATAATTACCAACTTGGGAGTAAGTCAAATATTCTATTAACCACCTCTACTCCACCAAACAACACTCAAATTCCACCCAAAGGATCTCCTGCCTCTTATCCACATAGAAATCATACTACGTATGTGTTAGATAATAAGTAACCAGAGAATTCTAAACTTAGTTATGATATCATAGAAGATCTTAAGAAAACTAAGGCCAGTATAAATATGTTTGAGTTGCTTCAAATTTATAATCAAAGGGAATTGATTTTGAAAGTGTTATCTAGTAATAAATGGAAATAACCTGCTAATGTTTATTAGGTACATGTTGCTCTTTATAAAGAGAAGACTAAAACTCCCCTTTCCTTGTAACAGTCTTGATATTTGGTAAACATTTACATAACTATTTGGTTGATTTAGGTGCTTCAAGAAATGTCATGCCTTACTCCATCTACCAATAGTTTGGCCTAACACCTATGAATTTAAATTATAAGGTTGTCCAACTAGATAAAATGAAGGTAAAGCTAGTTGGAGAGTTGAAAAATATTTAAATGAAATTGGCTTCTGATCCCAAGATTCAATAATACATTAATATCTAAGTGGTGGATATCATAGATATTTATGGTATGATATTGAGTTAAAATTGGTCAAGGACTATGAATGGCTATGTATCCATTGATTTCAACGACGTGTGGCTACCTTGGCATGGTTTGCCTAACTAGATCAAAATAGAATGGTAACTCAAGGTGGTTCATATGATCATTGAGTACAATAGAACAAATGAGATTTTTTATGAGGAATCTAAATTGAGAGTGTATGTGTTGAATAAAGAATAAGGGAGGCATAATCCCTCTATATTAACATGTTTAGTGTGCAACAGACCCTAGAGGTGGAAGAATTAGATCTACTATATGAATAATACTTGTGTGAAGCACTTGATTTAGTATGCTTCTTAGATATCGCTCCTACATGTGGTAGTTTAGGGCATGTCAAATTAAATAAGAGAGAAAAACATTTGTGTTCTTTGTAAGTAATTCCAAGCCACCTCACATCCAAGGATGGTAGTTTAGAGCTAACTATTCATCAAGAGAGAAATGTTATAGGAACACTACTACTCCCCAAGCTGCCAACACTAACAAGATTATCATACTCATGGATGTTGAAATTTGATGGTTCAAAGTCTAAATAATTGGATTTTATTCTGATATATCTTTGAAGAATTAAATAATATTGTAATATCTACAATGTGGGGTGCCAATTATAAACTCATTTCACTAACAGGCTCAATGGTATTGTATAATCTAGATGTTGTACTTTGGATGCCCATTTTAATTTGGGATAGACCATTAACAATTTTTTGATATTCTCTCAGTTACTCCAATTCTTGTTCTAGCTCTCTTCATGCCATTTCTATCCCTTTATTTATTTCTAATAAGACATCTTTGTGTGTTTTCATTAAGTTTAGTGCATTAGTAGCCTCCAATGGTGCCATGAAGTTGAAATGTGTATATGACTTGCCAACTGTAAAATAAATAAGGAATTGGAGTTTATTCTGATCTATCTTCAAAGAATTAAATAATATTGTGGTCTCTATAATGTGGGGTGCCAATTATACACTCATTTCACTAATAGGATCAATGGTATTGTATAATCTATATGTTGTACTTTGGATGTCCATTTTAATTTGGGCTATAACATTAACAATTTTTTGATATTCTCTCAGTTACTCCAGTTCTTGTTCTAGCTCCCTTCATGCCATTTCTTGTTCTTGTTCTAGAGGTAGTCTCTACCCCTTCAATCCTTGATAACATCAAAAATTTAAAAGTATTTAATGATGACCAACACATACTAGAATTCATCACCAATATTAAAGTGTTTTTAGATTAAATCATTGATGAGGATGGTTGAGAATACTTTGATTGGAGGAGGATGAGATGATAAAATTGAAGACCAATAACATACCTAAAGGGATGGTCTCACTTGAAAGGTTATTTGACATGGACTATCATGAAAATGAGAAGAAGTCCACTCCAGTCAAGGGTATGTTGCATAATTATTGCAACTAGGGTGGTGTGAATGAAATGAAGAATGTGTTTTTTGGAACCACTTACACATATAAGAGAAACTATATTTCATTAAAACTCTCAAGGAATTTAAGGATGTGATATCATGGAGTTATGAATATCTTAACATCTTCAACACTTCCATTCTAACACACACTATCCCCCTTAAGCCAAGAATCAAGCCATTTATACAAAGATAGAGGCCTATAAATCCACTACTAAAACTCCTAATTTTTAAATAATTGAAAAAACTACTAGCAGCAAGGATCATCTTCTTGGTGAGATATTCTACATGTGTTGTAAACTTGGTACTTGTGAGGAAAAATAATGGGGAGATTAGACTATGTGTTAAAATTTATAACCTCAATAAGGATTTTGAAAAGGATAACTACCCCTTTCCTTCATTGGATAAGGTGTTAAATATTGTGAATGGTTCCCAAATGATGTCCTTCCTTGATGGGTACCTAGGATATAACCAAGTGATATTCAATTATGAATATAGTATTAAGACAAATTTCACTACCAAGTAGGGCACCTATACCTATGAAAGAATGTCTTTTGGCCTAATCAATGTAGTCACCACTTTTTAGAGGGTCATGGATATTTATTTCAAGGACCTAATGGGTAAGTTCACAGTTTTTTACATGGATGACCTTATAGTCTTCTCCAAGAAAATATTATATCATGTAAAACATCTAAGGAAAGTGTTGCAGAGTTATAGCGATGGGATTTCATTGAATCCCAAGAAATGTATATTTAGATTGGTTGAAGGTAAATTATTGGGCCACATTATCTATAATAGGGGTATCTCTATATACTTTGATAGAGTGGAGGCAATATTAAAAATCCCATAGCTCAACACTAAGAAGGAGCTAAAGAGTTTCTTTAGCAAGATTAACTTCATGAGAGAATTCATCTCAAGTTTTATTAAGATAATCAAACCACTAAAAAACATGTTAAATAAGGATGCTAAGGTGAATGGAATATTGAGGTGAAGATGGATTTTGACCAAATCAAGACTAACAATGCTAACACACAAGTTCTCATTAGCCTTGACTATATACAACCCTTTTTCATCTACTAATTTGCATCAGATCACTCTATGGTAGTAGTATAAACACAAAATAAATATGTAGGAGATGAAATACTAATGTATTTAATGAGTAGCTCACTCAAGAATGTTAAACTAAGATACACTACACTAGATAAACAAGTTTTTTCTTTGATCAAGGTTGTTAATAAGTTTAGACATTACATTCTATGTAAAAAAGTGTTTGTTGTGGTACCTGATCCAGCCATGAAAACACTATTGATGCAAAATGAATTGGGAGAGAGACATGGTAAATGGATGACCATACTCCAATAATTTAACCTAGAACTAAAGTCAATGAAGATTATCTAATGTTAAGGACTTTTCAAGTCCATGAATAGGCTAGATACCCAAATTATTTGCCAATAATACTTAGTACATGATATCATGGATGATGCTTGGTACATAGATGTTGTTAGATATATGTTAAATAATGAGTGTTCTAGGCACCTAAATTCCATGCAACATAGGGTGTTATTCTTGATAAATAGCAATTTCATGATCTAAGTTGGCATTCTCTATAGAAGAAGCCATTAAGGCATATATCTAAGATGTTTTAATAAAGAGGAAGCAGTTCTAGTACTTAGATATTTCTATGTGAAATATATAATCATGCATGGTTTAGGAAGTACTAAAACTCATCACATATTGAGAGTAAGTTACTATTGGGTGCATATTTTTAAGGATGCTCACCTACATGTGAGAAATTTCCATACCTATCAAGTCATTATATCCCATGAACATACTCTAGGAATGCCACTACTACCATTTATTGAGTCCCAACCCTTTTCCAAGTGGGGATTAGACTTCATGGGGGTCATCAATGTTAATTCCTCTACTGGCCAAAAAATTATCCTAACAATGATGGATTATTATACTCGTTGGGTTGAATACCAACATTTCTCAAATTGTACCACAAACATAGTCAGATAATTCTTAAAAGAATACATTAATATATGGTTTGGTATGCCCACCACATTGGATTATGATAATGGCCCTGATTTCTCATCCCTAAAATTCATTTAATAGGCTTATGATCATTAGGTAACTCTTAAGTTTTCTTCTAATTATTATGCATAAGGTAATGGATTGGTTGAATCAATCAACAAGAATTTGTTGAGTATAATTAAGAAATATTTAGAAAGAAACCCAAGGGACTAACATAACATTATTAAATTTTCTTTATGGTCAGATAGAACTAGGGTTAAATTTGTGTTGGGGGCCTCCCTTTATCATTTAGTGTATGGCCAAAATCCTATCTTCCCAACCAACTTGACAATCCCTACTTTTTTGTTCACTAAAGAATACCTAGAAACTAATGAACCTAATGTAGTTTGAATAAAAATAAGATTTATCCTTGTTGTACTTTAGTAGACATCAAGAGGCATTCAAATTATAGTTTAACAAAATGGCTAAAGTTAATTCCTTTCAGATCTCATATCTATTCCTTTTATGGGATAGGTCTCATAAACAAAAAGGATAACATGAAAATTTTAATGCATTATGGCTCAGACCCTACCAAATTTCTAAAATATTTGGTGAAAATGTATTATATCTAAGGTGTCTTACTAGTGAGGATGTACCATTTCCCACTAATGGGCAATTCATCAAGCATTACCTCCAATCTTGAGTGTCTTAGGAGCCCTTGTAAATAGCTTCTCTTTTGCTTTCTATTTTATTTCCTATTCATTGTTGGTTAGTTTAGGTTTTGATTAATTTTTTATCTATTTTTACTCTTCATTAGGTTTATCCCAACTATTTTTGGCCTTATGGTCCCCTTGTTAATCATAGGAATGAAGTGGTAGGTGGTTGTAAAGATAACAAAAATGGCACTCAGAGATCCTAATTTTAAATTTTACTTGAAAATTTTATGTGACATTTTTGTTATTACTTTGATAATTTGTTGAGTTCTAAAGTTTGATGATTCATAATAGGACTTGTGAATTTTAGAACAACTATCTTCTTATTTGAAACCATGGAATACACTTAATGGCATATCTAAAGAAAATGTAGCATTGTTTTGATTATAGTTTGTTTTAAGTTGCCATGGACTTGTTGATTCCATTTTACCTATGATTTGGTCCTAAAACCTCTATGGATGAATTGAAAAGCCTCCTTTCAAAATAATTGAGTTAAAATTTAAGATATAAAATTCTCCTTGAAAGGGTGATCTTGATAGCCTCCACCATAGGCTTTTTGATTTGGTTGGCAGTGGAGTAAGGCCTTTGGAAAGGACTAGAGGTATCTTTATCAGAGATATAAATGCTTAGATGGAAATAGAGTAATGTCCAAACCACTCCCCTCCAAGATAAATTGTAAAATATTTTTTCTTCAGTAGTTCTGGCCTTGCGCAAATCTGGATTATTGCATGTGAATGAAAAATAAAGGAATAAATCAATGATCATACACATAGATGATTTTGATAAAATTAAAGCTTAGTATGTCACTTATTCTTACAAAATTTAGTTCCTATTAGCTTCTAGTTTGATCTAAGGAATTGCTTGTAGCTAATTCTTTTTTCTTTTTGTGAAATAGAGATTTTGGATTCTTGAAATACTTAAGAGTAGTTCCCAACATGAATCACCATTTGTTGTAATATAGAAAAACATGCCCCATTTTTACTCTAAAAATGGGGACCCTATTTTACTTTGGAGTTTGATATTATACTTATTAGGAGTCTAGTGGTTGCTTGTTTGAATCAACCTTCTTGGGAGTCCATTCTGCTAGATGTGAAGATTTAAATATGAATGTACTTTATTGTTCTAGCCAAGCCTAAAAAATTAACTCTACATTTTAAAAGACTTGGCATGGAAATTCAAATCTTAGATTGCTTCAATTTTAAAATTTGAATTTGTATCAATCTGATAAGTTTTAGTCTACTTGTTTGCTTGTGTTTTAGAACACATTTTATAGCTTCTTTTTAGGTTATTTCACCCTAGGTTAATGCAAATTATATAATTATTATAGAGTTTAGTTCTCATTTTCCTAAGTGATTTTGTCTATTTCTTTTTCTTTCAGTTTAGAATGACTAAATGATTATAATTTTTAACCTCTCAACTTAGTCACTTTCATGTAAATGGAAAAAAATTAATTTTAAACCGAACAAAATGGCTAAGTTTGTGAAATAGTTAAATTTTAAATTTTCTAACTATTTTAGAGTTTATTGCTAATTTACCTGAGTTATTTTATCCATTATTATTTTATTTCAATTCATAATGACTAAATTCTTATAAATTTTTGCCTCTTGACTTAGTCACTTTCATGTAAATTGACAAAATTTGTTTTTAAATCAAACAAAATGGCTAAGTCTATGCACTAATTCATTTTATTCTTAGTCATATTTTCATTTTTGGTCTTAGTCACTTTAATTTGAATGATATTAACCCTTTATTTTCAAATGTTTCACCATTTTATTTTGAATTTCTTTAGCCATTGTTTTTTTAATAAATTTGTTGACTGGGTTTCTTTATATTGTGCCCACATGTGTTTTGATGTTTCTTGAAACCATTTGTCATCTTCAAAAAATAAATGAAGGTTAAATATTATTTAAAACATGATTTTTATCACTTAGATAATTACACAAAATCATCCTATGGCCATGTGGCACTTTTTTTCTTCTTTGAAAGTTTTAGTTGATTTTCAAAAAATCATCCTGACAAAATCCACATCAACAAAGTTATGATCAAGTGAGTTAGTGGGATGATGCCACATGGTGAAATCCTAATGACCTAAATCCCTATAGACATCCATGTAATTAAATATCTCTTAAATAATTAGTTTAATATGATGGTGCCACATGGCACAATCTTGATGACCTGACATCCTGGAGTAGTTTGTACAAAACACATAACCTCTGATCTAGGAGAGTGAATGGGATGCCACCATGTGGAGACATCCTAGAGGCTAGGATACTAGACAAAATACCACTTGAAGTTACAAAGGTAAAATATTTTAGGGTCAAGAAAGCGATACATGAAACTAAAGGGGCTAAGAGCTTAAGAGTTCAAGTGAATGAAAAAATGCCATGTGGATGTAATAAAGCTTGATATAAATAAAGAAGCAAAAGTTGAGTGAAAAATAATGGAAAATAGAGAGAAACCAAAATATATCCATGTGGAAGGGAACCCATCATATTTAAGGACATGCTAATTGCATAACCAATGAGGTATGAATTTGAAATAGATGGTTTGTCTGGCTGTTAAAACCATCAAAGACTAAGAAAGAACTATGTGTCTAGTTTGTTTCATAGAATCAAATATTGGCCCAACTAAAATTATGAATGAAGTGAAAATAATTAATTTTATTTGTGTATGAAGATCAAACATAAAGCATAAAAGACAAAATCTTTGCCTTAGAGAGACATGGTCCTAACTGCACAAAAATATCGATAATCAATGATCTCAACACAATCCCAACTGAATTCCTTATGGGAATTTATTCTTGATTTAGTCTAGCATGTTTCCACCTATCCTCATAGTTTAATTGAATGGGGATCATTCCTAATGAGCCTCAAGTGGGCCATTCATGTGAAATATTCTTGCAACTGCCTCATAAAAGTGAATTTGAATTTGAATTTGAATTTGCATTTTAACTCCATAGGCCTTATGCCTATTTAAGAGAAACACTTGTACCATGATAAGGGTTGGCTCTTTATGCATTGTGAAATAAGACATATAGAACCAGATTTTTTTTCTACTTTTCTAGGATAATCTCTCCCTTGTCTTGTTTTAGATTATTATTTACATAGTTATTTTTTGAGTCTGATGATTGTATGAATTTCAATGTTGTTAATCAAAAGTAAAATTATGATAGCTATATTATTTTTATGTCTATTTGGATATTATCTATGTATTTTTATGGCAATAATGCCATTATTTCTTATAATTACTATCTCTCGCAGACTCTTGTACCATATTCAATCGAAGTTGTGTGAAGTTTGGCTCAACCTGAATATCAATTTAAATGGGAATTCATTCAATTAGATAACTTTAGTTTCACTTGTGTTTGTAGCAAGCATTTTTATCTTTAACTCTAATCTTTTGATCTTTTTTATTATAAGGTTAACTTAGGAATATAATAATCTGAATCTAATTACTTATCATGATTTCTTTTATACAAATGATCTCAAAAGTTTATCATTGTTATTACATTATTGCATTTTTAGACATGATAAACCAATGAGAAGAGTCAGTTGGTGAAGGGAATCAAATATTAGATGCATGACCTTTGTTGAATATATTAGTTATAATTAATTATTTTGATTCAAATCATGAATACCAAAATCCTTGACATAGAATAGTGCACATCAGCCAACTAGGTTACCCTACGTACCAAGACCTAGTAAATGAGACCTTGGGGAGACTTTTTCACATGAATTTCCTTTCAAGATAGGGAGGGATTAAAAACCCATGCCTTATTGTTGATTGTGTTTCAAGACTTGTATTAACACACATTGCATAACATATGCACCTTAGGTATGTCTCGTGATAAAATTGTGTAATAATGGTACAAATTTATAGAATTTTGCCACAAATGTGTATTTTAATCATATAAATGTGTGATTTGGCCAATTCAAAAATTTGAATAAGTGTGGGTGACATGTTACCATAACATGCCCTCATTATATATGGATAAATCTAAAAATTGATATAAGTTACAATATGGAGAACATGTTTCCAAAACATGCCCTCGCCATAATCTAGGTATACTGAATATTGAATAAGTGTGGATAACATGTTTTCAAAACATTCCCCCATTATATATCTAAAACTGTGAATATGTGGAAGCCATGTCTCTATGACATGCCCCCACTAAATCTAAAATTATGAATGTGTGGAATCTATGTCTCTATGACATGCCCCCATTGATATTTCCCCCATTTAAGGTGAGGGAAGATAGAACCTCACCTCAACAGAATAAGATAACTATATAAATGTGAATGAACCATGTAACATATAGGATAACTTGTCTAGGTAAATGTATTATTAAAGCACCATAATCTGATCACATAAATGCCTAAGATACATGATAAATATCATGTCAACATATAGATAGTAACTGTACAATCTAAAAAGAATAGTGAAGATCCTAAAGATTTAGACGAAGAGGCGGATAAAGAGCCTTCTTGTGAAGAACCCAAAGATCCACAAACTGAGGTGTATAAAGAGTTTTTTGTTGAGAAAGAAAATTCAGGAAAAAAAGGAGATGGACTGCAAACAGATATCAAAATTTTTGAACAAAGAATAGAAGATTTGATGGATTTATCAAGACAAATCGTTTGCTATCAAAGGATAGAAGAGCGATGGGGAGATGCTGATGACAAAAGTGTACTAGAAGAAGGAGAAATCTTGGCCGAAGATGTAAATAATTCAGAAGAGGGAGCTATTCTCCTTTCTCAATCTAGGGAGATTCAAGTTGATAATGGTATCCCTTTGGAGGAGCTTCAGGAGAACCAAAGAAAAAGGGGTGGAAAAAACACGAATACTAAGGGAGTAAAAACAAGAAGCAGTAAAAAAGACCAGGAAACAAAGGTGAAACAGTTGGTTTCTGCTTGGGATAAACTCAGAAAAAGAGATGAACAGCAACGAAAGGTGAAACCGGATATTGGCTCTCCTGACAAACCCGGAAGAAGACCCATAAGGAAAACTAGAGAGCTAGAAAGTATGCAGAATATTGCTGATGGCAGATAGGCAACTATTCTAGATTTTACCCCTAAAAATAGATATTAGAGCATCTTGTGGCATATTAGGGGGTTGATTGTTTAATGGTTTTTTGAGGTTATCTTGTATAACCTATTTTTGTTGCTACTTTTTAGTAGGTTTAAGGATGGCTTTTCCTAGAGCATGGTAATGCTTTATCTTTTTTATTCCTGTTAAAGGGTTTTGGGGCCCCTTCAAAACCTATTTTTACCTTAATCTAAAACTTTACAATCTAAAAAAATAAATCAATCACACACATGAGCACTCAAAATCAATTCAAAAGTCAATGGTCCAAGAAGACCACAAATAAGGGGCATGTTCAAATTCCACATAATCGAAAGGACATAACTTAGTCAAATGTCTAAAAAATCAAGAAGGAAATATTCAAATTTATAAGAAGTAAACAAAGGCATGAGGGCCATAAAAAATGGAGCATATTCAAATGCTCAAAAAATCAAGACAATAGCAAGGAAAGACACTTAAGGAAGTTCATAAATTAAAGCATAGACAACTAGCATAAACATAACATAGTGTCCCATGGATCAAATGTGTTAGAAAAAATGTCAAGTACATAACATATCAAGTACACTATAGAAGATATAATCATGGATAAAGGCACATGTAATTAAATATTATCTCATACATTATAATGTAAAGTGACCATATAATGACATAACTTGGATGAATTATGATCATAGAGGTGGATGCCCTAAATGTCCTGGTGACATGAGTAGAGGGTAAGCCCAAAATCCAAGAGTGTGTAGATTAGTGTATCTATGTATGCTTGTATCACACTCAAATAGAAGTGTGAAACACATGTTTATGTATAATTAATTGATATGATATCCATCAATATGGAACTAACACATATATGCCAAGGTGACAATAGAATATGTAGATGTCAAAAATATTTTTGGACTTTTGAATGTTTTTTATTTTTTGGGTACTTTTGGAGTATGTGAAGAGAATACATTATGATCATATCTAAAGGATGCTCATAAATATCTCCCACTATGAACCTCATGTAATAAACTAGTGATGTTATCAAAGAGCATGTATAGGTATAATATATATTAATGTAGTATCTAGGATGCTTTACATATGTATTTTGAGACTCTATGATCATGAATAAAAATTAGGATTAATAGTAGTATAGTTTTTTAGAACCCATCATTGAGTGCCCTATGGTTTATTTGGAACAACAGTAATAGGAACATGCATAGGTTATTTGGATATCTAAATGCAGTGTGTAGTAGATGAGGATTTAATGGAACCCATTGTGGATATCTAATATATGTCTCTTAATTACTAGCCACCAAGTAAAGCATATTTATTTTTGCTTACTCTTGTGTATTTAATTATCCTTAGTAGGCTTGATAATTAACTACCTTGATATAAATTTCTCTTGTTCAAGAGGATGCTCATATGAAACTCCATAAATTGTAATAACCCAATTAACATAAATTTATATAACATGCCCATGCACTGTAGAAGGTACCAATTTAAGAGTATTTATCCAAGGACATCCTAATATCATATCAAAGACACTTGTAAAATGTATAAATGAAAATGTAGTAACCACATATGCCAGACCCACATGTAAAGGTAAGTCAAACTCACTAAGAACATTGTGAGGTCCCATCGAATACTCTAACTGATATGGTATTAGGGTATAAATATGTGTATAACCCTAGGGTGTAAGTAATGTCATGGTACAAACATTATCTCTTACACCATTATCAATCATACATTACTTATAGGTTGTTTATTTAAGGTATTCTTGAATGAATAAAGAAAAAATTATTTGAATCATTATCCTTAATCTTACTATCATCAAAGGTAATATAAGGTCTTTGAACCATAGGAGGTATACGCCATGCATAAGTACCAATAATCCCATATAATGGGTGCCCATAATTTTATGGAAGATGATGTGCATTTTATGCCATTTGCACTTTTAGTTCTTTCTTATAATGATTTTGTAAAGGATTTTTAAATTATTTTTTTTTGATGATTACTAGGTTGTGAGCCTAATTCCTTTAGAGGATAATCAAATATAATATTTTGGTCATCGATGAGATCTTATATATTATGCTTCAATGTAAAAAATATTTTCAGAGAATGCCTTGGGCCTTGGTGATAATCATAATAAACATTTGTATCATATCCTTTGGGTAGAGGCTGACTCATATCAACCTTTATAGGATGAAGGAGGGAGAAATATAATATGAAACTCTACTAGACATGGGAGTAATGAAGTGATAGACTCATGTAAGAATGTAAATTGTCTCCTTAATCCATTATATAAGACAAACCAATTAGTTTGTTGTGAAACTGCATTAACCATGGTGGTTGTTTCCTTTTTAGGCTCAAAAGGTTTTACCTTATAACTTAGTTTGATTATAAACTTAGAATTGGATGTATATGTATTCAGTGTGTTTGCTACATAATTATGTATGTTCAATGAGTTAAGTTTCATTTCATAGTCCCAAATAGCATGTCATAAGTCATCAAAGGATTTAAACTTTTAGAAAATGATGGACTCATGTAAAGGATCAAACAATTTTTTTTTGAATATGTCTTGAAGTTATTTACCTAACATAGGATTAGGCATTTTTTCCAACATTATCTTGTACTTTAAGACATATTCATTGATAGGTTCATTGGTTCCTTGTTTGATTTTTGAAATTTAGACATAGGAAACCTTTTTGATAATGTTAATAGATAAATATTGCAAAACCTAATCTACAATTGGTTTGAAACTTTCATGGATTGAAATATCTATCATAGAACCACCTCAAAGCATAGTCCTTAAGGCTCCTTGGAAATAAATTGGTCAAAATCCTATCATTAGAGGAATAATGAAGGCATGCCGCATAGAAAGATCAAAGATGTTGCTTAGGATCACCCTTGACATCATAAAATGGGAACTTAGGTGCAAAAAACCAATTAGAATAGGGTACAAATATATATCAAGTGAAATAATAGTATGTAACACTTGTTGGAAATTAATAGCATGAGGATATTTTAAAGATTTTTTTCCAATGTTTATAACCTTTTCCTCCAAGGTCTTTATAACTTGAAGAAGTGTTTGAACTATAGATAGATTTTTTTTAAATTATCAAGTTGATTAGTCACCAATGGATAAGTGAATATGGTTTGAGCAGTAATAGGCATTAAAACTAGTATTTGAGTTAAAACATTTGTTATCCCCACAATATGTGTATCAATAGTACTTTTAGGAAACAAAGGTTTAAATACAAATCTCATGCTCCCATTAGAGTATGAAGTGGTAATGTGCTTAAGGGGAGGGTTGTTGGTATATGTGGGTTATTTACACAACATTTTTATAAACTTTATCACTTGCTAAAACTTTCTCTCTTTCAATAACCTACCAAATTTCAATCTCTTTGAGTGCACACCTTAAAGGGTGCACCAGGAAAGGGGTGGGTAGACCATTGGTGCTTCACAAGATTATTGTGGCTTTTTATCATTCCTAATATTAGTCCAACTTATTTATAATGTCTATCCATTCACCTCCTCTGATGCCTCCCTAAAATCCTAAAATATGGCTAAGTCTAAAATCCTAAAACCTTCAAATATGGATGAGTCTCAAATCTAGTATGTTAGGAATAAATGCAAAAATTGATACAGAATAATTTCATAGAATTGTAATAATAGATATAAACAGAGATACAAAAATAATAAAAAATAAAATGCATAACAAGAAGACTAGATATAATTTGGTTCACCCAATGTAGGCTACATCCACCAAGAAACACTTGCTCAGATTTTATTACAAGCCATGAGAGTACAAACCACTCTCAGATTAGTCTTCTCACAATTACAATGCACAAATATTTTTTGGAGATACACTCAACAAACCCTCTTAAATTCACATACTTTATTCTTACTTATCAAACCCTTGTTCTTATTATGTATTACCTATGAAATATCCATCAATACATAATACATCAACAAAGCAGTATTACAAAACAATGGGTACAAAAACGATGGGAAAAATTAACCAAAAATAGTTTCCCATTAAAAAGGGATCCAAAAAAATTTCAAGAGCTATCACCCTTGAACCCCCATTTTTTATGGGCTTCCACCCCCAAATCCCTACTCAGGGCTTGTCCAAGCCCCGAACCCTAATGAGAAAAACATATAGAGTATACAATAAATTTAAAATGTACAGTATTTGTAAATACATTGTAATTTAGAAACATGCTCCACAACACAACAATCTCACACTTGGAGATTGATTTCCTCTGACCAGGCTTCTCAACCCTTCACTATCAACTATGAAGGCCAACAAAAACTAAACATAGCTTCAATTTCTTCCTTGTGACCACCTTAGTCATCATGTTTTTAGGATTTTGATTGGTATGAATCTTCTCCAAATTCAACTTCTCTTCCTCCAAAGCTATCCTAATGAAATGGTACCTTAATTGTATATGCTTCATCCTAGAGTGGAAAGCAGAGTTCTTTTCTAGATGTATATCACTCTAAATATCACTTTATAGATTCCTTTCTTCTTGTTTATGTCCTAAATCTTTAAGAAATTATTGTAACCAAATCATTTATTTGCTTGCCTCTGTGGCAGCAACATACTCAGCCTTTTTGGTTGACAAAGCCATAAGTTTTTGTAGTCATGAAATCTAGCTCACTATTATGTCACCTATAGTAAATACATATCCTATTGTACTCCTACTGTCTAAATCTCCAACCATGTATGAATCTACATAACCACACAAAGTGGTTTCTAATCCACCATATCTTAAAACTTTCCCCATGGTCCATCTTAAATATAGAAGGATCCACTTCACTGCCTTCTAGTGTTCTCTACCTAGATCACTCATGTACCTATTTATTGTTCCCACTACATGGGAAATATCTAACCTAGTGCACACCATGACATGCATCAAGCTACCAATAACTAATGAGCATGGTACATGTGACATCTAGATTCTCTCCTCCTCAATCTTGGGACACTGCTCCTTTGATAACTTGAAATGACTTAACAAAGGAGTCCCAACCGATTTAGCATCTTGCATACTAAACCTCTCTAAGACCTTTTTGATGTACTCTTTCTAGGATAAATTCAACTTTTGTTCCTTCCTATCTTGAGTTATTCTCATAATAAGGATTTCTTTTGTTGCACCAAAATCCTTCATAGCAAAAGAATTACTAAGTTGTTCTTTGAGTACCTTTATTTCTTGCATGTTCTTACCTGCAACCAACATATCATCCACATATAGACTAAGAATAATGTAATCGCCATCATTAAATTTTGTGATATATATGCAATAGTTTGAATGACACTTGGAGTATCCCTGTTCCATCATAACACTAACAAATTTCATGTACCATTGTCATGGAGGTTGTTTCAAGCCATACAAGCTCTTCTTTAATTTGCACACCATGTTCTTCTTTACTATGACCTCATATCCCTATGGTTGCTCCATATACAAGTCCTAAATAAAATCACCATGAAGGAATGCAGTCTTCACATCCATCTACTCTAAGTGCAAGTATTTTTCTACCATTATCTCAAGAATAGTTCTAATAGAAGTCATCTTTACCACTAGGGAAAAAATATCATCGAAATCAATTCCCTTATTCTATGCAAATCCCTTTACCACCAACCTAGACTTGTACCTTTTCTTTCATCCATCATCTTATTTAACTCTATACTCCCACTTGTTCTATAATACCCTCTTGCCTTTAAGTGGGGTTATCAAATCCCAAGTCTAATTTTCCATGAGAGACTGATGCTCCTCATCCATAGCTTACTCCCACTTCTTCTTGACATCTACCTGCATTAATTCTTCAAATCACTTCATGTCTCCATTGTTAGTGAATAATAAATAATTAAGATATGGAGAAAAAAAATTAGGTTCCCTTATTACACTAGAAGACCTTCTCACCATCGGAGTTTGGGGTTCTTGTGAAGTAGGTGCCTGAACTAGTTGCTTGGACATTTTATCATTTGTAATGTCCTCTAGTACTGTGTACTCTTTTTTTGGATCCTCTTTTTGATCCTACAACTAATATTTATACATGAATTTTTCATTGAAGACAACATCCCTAGACCTAAATATTTTCTTGTCCTTAAGACTCCAAATCTGGAAACCAAAGTCATCCTCACCATAACCAATTAAGGTGCATTTTCAGACCTAGCCTCTAACTTGTCATATCCTCCTTATCAATATGAATGAAGGATTCACAATGAAATATTCTAATAAATGAATAATCAATCTTATTACTAGACCAAACTTCCTCAAGTATGCTCCATCTAAAGCAGATGAAGGACCTCTATTTATTAGATATATGATTATGTTTACTACTTCTACCCAAAACTAAAGAGGTAGTCTTGCATGCAACCTCATGCTTCTAGCATGCTCCATGATAGTCCTGATCATCCTTTCTGACACTCCATTCTATTTTGGAGTTCTTAGAATTATCCTCTATCTATGAATTCTATTCTTTGAACAGTAATCAAAAAATGCATTGCTATAATATTCCCCACTATTATCTGACTTGAGACATTTTAACTTGAGACCTATTTCATTCTCAACCAAGGCTTTCCATCTTTTAAACATATCAAACACATCATATTTTATCCTAATGCCATACACCCAAACTTTTCTAGTTACTTCATCAATAAAAGTGACATAATAAGATGACCCACTAATAGAAGATACTTGAGCCAGCCCCCATACATTTGAATGAACTAGCTCTAACTTATTCTCCTTCCTTGAAGGTCTAAACTTGAGAAAATTTACCCTTTTCTATTTTACATACACACACTCTTCATAGAAATCAAAATCAAATCCTTTCAATCCATAAAATTGATCCTTCAAAATTTTCATACCCTTTTGTCTCATGTGACTGAGCCTATTATGCCACAAAGTTACATATGCATCTACATCAACTAAATTGAACTAATTAGCACTACTTGATAAATATATGGTACCAACCTTCTTACCTCTTACTACCATAAGAGCACCCTTGGTTTCCTTCTAATAATATACTATAAATGTCACCATACAACCTTCACTGCCTAGTTGTCCTATAGATACCAAATTCTATCTCAACTTAGGCATATGCCTAACATCCTTGAGTAGCCAAGTGTTCCTATTATGCATCTTGATCTAAAAACTTCCTTTTCATACTATTCTACAATACTCATCATCACCAAATTAAACATGTCCAAAATCCCCTTGAACATAATCAATAAAATAATGCCTATATGGTGTAGCATGAAAAGAAGCCCCTGAATCTAAAACCCAAGACTCAGGAATATTGTTAACAGAGAAAATTAATGCATCCTAAAAAACATTACCTATTGCCACATTCACCTCCTTGGCTTCTTTCTAATTTTTATTCTTGTTCTAAAGATACCAAAAATCCTTCTTCACATGCCCAGTCTTTTCACAGTGCCAACATACCATTCCTAGCCTTTGATTTTGACCTTCTAGGACCATTTGATTTTCCATGCTTTCCTTTTCCTCTAAACTTTGTCTCCCTATAATATTCACCTCAAAATAATCACTTGAAGTCGAAGTATTCCTAGAGATTTTCCATCTCATTTTCTCACTAAGGATTACTCCTATGACATCCTCAAACTTCAACTTGGCATTATTAGAGACCGAGTTGCTCACAGCCATTACTAGGTTATTCCAACTCTCTGGTAAGGAACACAAAATAATCAAAGCCCTAACTTCATCATCAAAACATATTTTTACATAATTCAACATACTCACAACTATATTGAATTCATTCAGATGATCAACAACTGAACCATTTTTAGATATCTTCATATTAAATAATTTTTTCATTAAAAATATTTAATTAGAAGTAGAGGGTTTCTCATATAACTTCCCTAATGCATTCATGAGACCTTTATGGTCTTCTCCTATGATATATTAAATCTGATCAAAGATGTAAGGCATAACCTAATGGCCCTAAGTGCTTTCCTATCAAGAAGCTCCCAAGCCTCATATGTCATACTCACTAGTTGCTTTACTTTTCCTCCCAGTGGAGCATGGAGGTCCTTCTGATAGAGGTAATCCTCTGATATATGATGATCATCCATAGCTCCCACTTAAACTAATAACCCTTTCTACGATTCAATACTTCAGCAAATACAACCTTAAGCTCTTATACTAGTTCTTAGGAATAAATATAGAAATTGATGTAGAATAGTTTCATATAATCATAATAATAGATATAAATAGAGATGTAGAAATAACAAAGAATAAAATTCACAACAAGAAGACCAAATAGAATGTGGTTTACTCAATGTGGGATACATCCACCAATAAACAATTGCTCATATTTTATTATAACCATGAGAGTACAAACCACTCTAAAATCAATCTTCTCATAATTACAATACACAAATATTGTTTGGAGTTGTGCTCAATAAACCCTCCTAAATTTACACTTAAATTCACACACTCTGATCTTACTTCTCAAACCCTTTTTCTCATGTTGTATTACCTATGAAATATCCATCAATATATAATACATCAACAAAGTGGTATTACAAAATAATGGGTACCAAAACCATGGGTGGAATCAACCCAAAATGGTTTCCCATTAAAAAGTGTACAGTACATTTAAAATGTATAGTATTTGAAAATACATTGTAATTTAGAAATATCTCATGCCCCCATTAGATCTTATAATAGATGAAGGCATAAATCTCCCTTCTCACACCCCCATTGTAATAGATGTATCAATAGTGTTTTAGGAAGTAAAGGTTTAAATACATATCTCATGCCCCCATTAGAGTATGAAGTGGTAATTTGCTCAAGGGGATGGTTTTTGGTATATAGGGGTTGTATACATAATATTTTTATAAACTTTATCACTTACTAACACTTTCTCTCTTGTATTAACCTACCAAATTTCAATCTCTTTGAGTACACACCTTAAAGGGTGCACCAAGAAAGGGGTTGGTAGACCATTGGTGCCTCACAAGATTATTGTGGTTTTTTATCATTCTTAATATTAGTCCAAATTATTTTATAATGTCTATCCATTCACCTCCTATGATGTCTCTCTAAAATCCTAAAGTATGGCTAAGCCTAAAATCCTAAAACCTTCTAAATGGATAGGTCTAAAATGTAATAGGACTCTCTACAATCTAGAATTTGGATTATAGCTCCTATAGGTCTGAAACCACTCTCAAACATCCTAAAAGTATAAATATAAGATATAACTTAAACTATATGAAACTATATGTCCATGTCTAAATGCTAACTTAAATGTTTATTTTATATTTATGATGCCTATTTCATCACCTTTCATGCCTTAATCCCTAAATAAATATCCCTTCTCAATAGCCATTAACTAAGTTGGCCAATTTTTCTACTAATTCGACTAGGTCAACCCTATTCATTCACTTTTCCTACTAAGTCAGCTAGGTTGATCCCATCATTATACTATGTTGACCAGGCTAACTATATAATTCATACTATATCAGTTAGCTAAATAAAATAAGATAAAATTAACTAGGTCAATCTTGTTATAAAAATGTTAATTTGCATGTCACAGAACTAGGTTTGCCCATTCATCATATTTCAATACCTAACAACTACTTTTCCCACCTAACAAGATCGAATTGGCCAACCTTGTCGACTAAATTTACATAAGGGTTTAGGGTCAATCATTGGCTATAAATACCACCTTCACTTCAATCCAATAGAGAGGAACATTAATTTTTACATTATTACTTCTCATAATTTTACTATTTCTACATTGGAGGAGTCATTTCTTAGGGTTTTGCCTTGGATGGAAAGAATCTTGTCTCATAAGAAAGTCTTGGATGCAAAGTAGGAGTCTTTTAGTCTAGAGCTAAGTTTATATTATAATATTTACAAATCTACAACAATATTTTGCAAATCACCATTTTCCAAAGGAGATATTGAGGCATGATAGGTTCAATTCAAGGTAAGTATTCCTAAATTTTACTTTTTCATTTAGTAGATTAGACATTGCACAAAGTAGTAAGATGAATGTTTTACCCCTTGATTAGTTTACCTCTATATTAATTTGAGTAGAGTTCTTGCATGTTTTATTTTATCTATTATTAACTATCCCCCTTTGTTCCACAAGCTTTAGTTAGAATTATATTAGATTTATTTTATGTATTATATGATTATCTATGGTTATTGCATAATTTCATTTGACTAGAGACTTTAGAACCCTCTCTTTTGGTATTGTGTGGTAAGAGATACCTTAGTTTAGTTTAGCAAATCTAGATTGGTCATGTCCCAATATAAATATATATGAAATGAATTATTTTGGTAAGATTACCTTATTTGAACTTGACTTCCACTAATTATGACAAGTTATATATCCATCCTAATTCATTGCATATAGGAATGACCCATAACTCGCATAGCATGATCAAGAGATTAACCTGTTTGATCATCTATGCTCTATTTTTTAGTTTATAATAAGGTTTTTAGTATTTCATCAAGATATTTAGTTTTTTGATGAATACAATCATGAAATAATGTAATATATTTCACTTGCTCATGGTCTATTTGTTCATGTTCATTAGTTTCATTAGATTTATGGTTTTCATTTTTAGAGTCTTCCTCTATGGTAAATTCATCAACATGTTGATCATTATCAACATGGGTGTCATCATGGCCCATGGGATTAGGTTCCTCATTGGTTTGAGACATCTCAGGTGGTAGGAAGGGAAGCTTAATATGTTCAATAGGTATGTTAGGAACATGTGTCCTACCCTTCTCTTTGCATTATTAGTATATTAGTTGCTATAGACACATAAACTTTGTAAGTCATCCCTTGAGCATATTTAAATTATCCCACATACATAGGAAGTATTAGTTATTATAATAGAGTTATTATTTAAGTAAGTGTTGAGGCTCAATGAATGCATCCACAAATATTATTATTTTGATCTTATTTAAATGAGGTTACCCTTTGAAGAGAATTGCGATCTAAAGGTTATTTTGGATTGTTTTCTAAAGTTAATTTATTTTTTATAGTTCATAAATATATGTAAAAGGATCCTCGTATCTATTATAAGATCAATTTATGGGCTTGTAGATAGATTTTGGAGAATTTTTTTTAGCAATGGCTTTCTAGGATTTGCACCATTTATGAAAATATTTTTCCTTGCCTTTATTTTACATATATTCATTACATGTTAAGATAAGGTTAAATACCTCTTGATAAAACTATGGGAAGTAATTGGGCATAATCCTTAAAATTGATTTTGAGGAGTACCATAGGAACCCCAAAGTAGCTATCCCATTGAGAGGACTTGCCAGAAAAAGGGTAACAATCCCATCTCGATTGACTAGTTTCTACCCATGAGGTAAACCAAAAATTATCATTTAGGGGTAAATCTGTGGTTATAACTTTTATGAAGAGTGATACTCATTTAGATAGAATTACTGGCTAGAGATACTCCTTACAACCCTTTTACATTTTAACATACTTGGGTCTCATACCCAACATAACAATTTTAGAATATCAATAATAGCATGATCATAGTTGAGAATAGTTAGTCACTATGCACTTACAGACAAGCTTTTGGCATGAGTAACCAAGAGGCAATCATTTTTTTAGAAAAAATATTTTTCTACCATATTTTTCCCTCAATAGTTTTATTGACTCAAAATTTCTTGGAACACCTAAAATTTCATTCTGCACATTTTTTTCCTTGAGGGTCCATATTTAAATTCCATTTCTATTAACCAAAAATTTCAATTTTTGATTTTTTTGGGTTTTTTCATTAATTCTTTAATTTTTTCCCTCTTTCTTCAAAACTTTCCCATAGTTTTCCTTTCCCTTTTCTACTCCTCTATCCCTCTTGGACAAATTTTCTAGTTTTTCCATTACAATTATGAAATTGCCCTTGCCTTCATCAATCCTAACCAGAAGGTTCTAAAAAATAGTAAAAGTACATTTACCCTTTCCGATTGAGCCTAAATTAAAAAATTTCCTTATGAACCATGTTTTAGAATGTCTTTTTATATCCCTTTCCAAAAAAAAGACTAATTATGGTAGCCACCCATGCATGCACAAAGATCATGGAGGAAAAAATTACAACATTGAAAAACTAGGTCACTGAGTTAGTTAACTGATATGATGTGTGGACTAAATTAGTAAAATAGCCTTCTACTCAAAAAATTACAAAAGGATTTTTCTTCAAATAATAGTTTCTCTTCTCCCCACACATCATGTGGGCCCAAGCTATACTTTCCATGATTCAATGGTATAGATCCTACAAGATGGATATATCAATCTAAGTAATTATTCAACCTTCACAATACTTATTCAATCAAAAAAGTCCCAATTTATTGCTTCCACTTGGAACAACACGCACTTCATTGGTACCATTGGTATCTCAAGTTGAATGATGAACATGATTGTGAAACTTTTGCATCCTTAATTTTGGGTAGGTTTGGTCCCTCAACATTTGAGGAATTTATAGGAGCTCTCACCAAACTCTATTAGATAAGCACTATTTATGATTATCAATTTGAATTTGAGAAATTGGCTAATCAAACTAAAGGATTATCTGATGAATTCTTCAAGAGTTTTTATATTAGTGGCCTTAAAGAGCCAATCTACTTGGAGATCAAAATGTTTTGGTCCAACAACATGATGGACACTTTGGGTCTGGCTAAGTTAGCAAAAATAAACTCTTAATGCAACATCGACCCTCCACTTTGCCACCATAAAGAACATAATGACTTAGTAGCTAGCCACAACCACATCGATAAAGTACCTTACTAAGGCAAAGATGTGGGCTCATAAGGAGAAAATATTGTGTTATAATTGTGATGAAAAATGGGTTAAGGGTCATATGTGTGTCACACAAAATCTCTACTTGTTAGATGTGGAATCACTACCAAAGTATGAAAACAAACCCAATATCTAGGAATTATAGGTTGCTCAAATAGAACAAATCTTGTTAGAGGACTCAATGGATTAGGAAAATCAACCCAAAATCTCTTTGCATGCACTAGCAGGTGTTACCACCCCTCAAACCATGAAGGTCAAGGGTTCTTTAAAAATATCCATCTCACAATCCTCATTAACTCTAGCAACACTCATAATTTCATTGCTAAGTAAGCAGACTAATTTATACACCTTTTTTATAGCTTTGAAGTCATTATTGATAATGGGGGGACATTGCCATGTAAAGGGAATTGTCAAAATGTGTGTATCATGAAAGACAATTACACTCTTCTCTTAGATATGTTTTACCTACCCTTAAGAGGATATGATGTGGTCTTAGGGGTGTAGTGACTCTACATATTACGACCTATTATATGGGACTTCTCTAAAATTTGGATATAGTTCATAGAGAGTGGCCAGAAGCACACCTTAAAAATTTTATTGCCCAGATCTTCTCACATCATCAATCCCCATCTCATGGAAAATATTTTGAAGAAAAGCTCACATGGGGTCATTTCCCAATTACACTTCATCCAACTCCAGCTCCTCATTTCTACTAATTACCCTATTGATTTACAAGCTATACTCGACAAGCATGCAACCATTTTTATAGAGCTAGTGGGTTTACCCACTTCACCCCCTAAATATAATTACATTCTACTCATATGAATCATCCCACCCAACATCTAGCCATACTGCTATCCCCATTTGCAAATTACTGAGATTGAGCAAATAGTACAAGAACTCCTCAAGTATGGAGTTATTTACCCTAACACCATCCCATACTCCTCCCCAATGCTTCTTGTCCATAAAAATGATGGGTCATGGTACCATTGAATTAATTTTTTGCCCTTAACCACCTGAATATCAAAGATAAATTCCTAATTCTGGTCATCAATGAGCTCCATGGGTCAAAAATTTCTCCAAATTAGATCTTTATTTAGGTTATCATTATATCCACATGCATGTTGATGACATTCAAAAGATAGCCTTATTCACTTATGATGGTCACTATGAATTCTTGGTCATGTCATTCAGACTTACAAATGCCCCTTCAACATTTTAGGCACTAATGAATAAAATATTTTAGCCTCTCCTTCATTAATTTTCTTTGGTTTTCTTTGATGATATTTTTATCTACAACCAAACATCTCCAACATATTAATAGGGCATTATAACTAATATAAGATAATCAATTATGTGAAAAGTATTCCTAGTGTTATTCCAGTCAAGAGGAAGTTGAATATCTAAGGCACTTTGTTTTAACTAATGGGGTCCATGTGAATATAGAAAAAATTAGTACCATGCAACATTGGCCTCAGACAACCACCCTCAAGAGCCTTTTTGGATTCTTAGACCTTACAAGATAATACTACAAATTTGTTAAGGATTATGAAAATATCATAGCTATCTTTAATTCCTTATTTAAGAAGGATGCATTCACATGGAATGTCATAGTTAACCAAGTATTTATGGCACTCAAACATGATATGTGTAGTACATCAGTTATGGCCATGCCAAACTTCATCAAAAACTTCACCATCAAAAGTGATGTCTATGTAAATAGCTTGGGTGTTATTCTTATCCAAGAGTGTCATCCCATTAATTTCATTATCAAATCCCTTTTTGGATGAAATTTGGCTTTGCATACTTATGAAAAGTAAATGATGGAAATTTTGCATGTAGTTAAAAATTGTAGCCATACTTGGGAGTCATTTTTGCATCAAAATTGTTCACCAGAGTTTGAAATATTTACTAGAACAATAGTTCTCCTCACTGACACAACACAAATGTGTCATAAAACTCATGGGCTATGATTATGAGATCACTTACAAGAAGGGTAAAGACAATGTTGTGGCAAATTATCTCTCACACACAATCAAGGACCAAACTTCCCTTTATACCATCTCCATACCCACTCCAAACTAGTTAGAATCTATACACTAAGGGTATGTAAATGATCCCTCCTTATACCACCTCATTCAACAATTAGACACTAACCCTTCTACAATACCACATTACTCATGAGATGATACTTCTCTATGATACAAGGGTGGTATGGTGCTTCCCTATAGCAAAAACGTTCATCAATCCATATTATATGAAATCCATACTTATCCATCAACAAGGCACTCAAGATTTCTCAAAACATGAGTAGGCACATGAAAACTTATTTTAGAAGGGGATGAAATTGGAAATTAAATAGGTGGTGGGTGAATGTGATGCTAATACAATAAAAGTGAAATAATAATGATTCCTAGTTTACTCAAGCCCTTGCCCATTCCTACTAGGATCTTGATATATATTTATATGTATTTAATTAAGGGAATCCCTAAATCTAGAGGAAAAATAGTGATCTTGGTTATGGTAGAATTCCTCTCCAAATATATTCATTTTTGTTCCCTCATCCATCCCTATACATCCTCCATAGTTGCACAAGTTTTCTTAGATTAGATCTTCCATATTCATGGCATCCCTTCTTCAATCATCTTTGATTATGATGTAACTTTATCCAGCCATTTTTGGATAGAACTATTTCAATGCACAAGCACATAACTAAAGATGAACTCTGGGTATCACCCCCAAATAGATGGTGAGATAGAAATTGTCAATAAATGATTGGAAACAATCTTTCATTACTTTGCTTCAAACTAATAACAATAGTGGGAAAAGTGGCTTCCCCTCAAATAATGGTGGTACAATAACTCCTACCATACTTCTACTAAAATGACTCCATATGAAGTGATTTGTGGTCAAACACCCCAAAAAATTCTCTTATATACCCCTAGTAGTTCACTGGTTTAGGCGATCGACACTACTCTCCAACATTGGGATTAGATTCTTAACACCTTATAAGACAATCTCCATCTAGCATAGAATAGAACGAAGTAGAAGGCTAATTATCACCATTATAAATGCACCTTTCAACTCAATGATATGGTTTTTCTTCATTTGCAGCCATATAATCAATCATCCTTGAAATTACAAGGGCATCATAAGCTTACTCCAAAGTTTTATGGGCCATATAAGGTTCTCCAGTAGATTTGGTCTATTTATTTCAATTTGGAGATTCCATCTTCCTCCTAAGTTCACCCAATATTTCATGTCTCTTATTTGAATAAAGTTATTAGAAGCACCATCAAAGTGTAAATAGTTTTACCAGAACTTGATAATGAAGGTTCCATCCTTATCAAACTAGAAGCATTCATGGACAGGTGCAGCCACCAACTTTACTCCCACTCAATCACATAGGTATTAATTCAATGGCATAACATATAAATAGAATATGTAACATGGGAACCACTATTACAAATTCAACAATAATTCCCACAATTGAATCTTTGAGAACAAAGCTTTTTCTAAGGGGGAGGGGATGTTAAGAACTCGTGTCCTTCCCTTCTCTTTGAATTACTAGTGTATTGGTCATTATGGATGCATATGCTTGGTAAGTCATCCCTTGAACATATTTAAATTATCCCACATGCATGAGAGGAAGTAATTGTTAGAATATATTTAGTGTTTAAGTAATTTTTGAGGCCCAATGAAGGCATCCATGAATATTATTGTATTGATCTTGCTCAAAGGAGGTTGCCCCTTTGAAGTGGCTTGCAATCTAAAGGTTATTTTGGGTTGTTTTCCAATTTTCATTTCATTGTTCATTTATTTTCTATAGTTCATAAATCTATGCAAAAATATTCTCACAAGGCACACCTCATAATTTAGGGCTATGCCTAGGTTGTATGTAAAATCATATAAGCAAAAAAAAAAGTATAGCAATTTGAAACCCCAACTGACTAAAAACCATAGGATCATAAATATTTACATTCAAATGAATTGGATTCACTAAATGTTTAATCCTAAATTTAAATATGGATCCTATTGGGATAGATAGGGTTAAGAATATAGAAATAAATAAGCACAAGGGTGATAAACAGATCTATATCATGTCACTTAGTTACAAAACTTAGATAGAACATGTACTAAATTTATTATATTGAGATATGTCAAAAATGAAAATTATAACTATGTTAGATATTACAATGACAAAGAAATAAGATATCTATCTGGTTATAATGCTAATATAGATTTAGATATGGAATAGGTAGAAATCAATCTAGAAGAATATTCTAGAATAGTCACTAAAGTCTAGATGTTGTGCCTCTATAGCAGTTGACACTTATTTAGCTTAGGATAATTACATTGATGTCAGTGTCAAGGTTGGACACAAGTGTCCTATATGGAATACTCATTGAAATAGGGTGTAACCACTTGGATGCTTCTAGGTTTATTTTCACCTTCATTCTAGTACATTCAGATCTAGGTCATAGATTATAATTCCTTTTGCTGAGGTATGTTCCTATTGTTGGTGTTGTGGCATAAATGTTGTCACTGATGTCAAGGTCAAGATGGATGTCATTAATGCTAAATTCAAAGTTGGTGTCATGCATGGTGAAGTGGTATGTGACAAGGAGTCTTATGACAAGAAAGAATTTGCAGGCAACCTATTGTATCTCTATTGAGAGAGAATTTGAAGGCAACCTAGTATTTATTATAAGGTTGATGACATATCAAGTTCAAGATCTAGATACAAGGTAAGTATACTTTTGAGCACTAGTCTTAAAGAGCATTGCCATATCATGAGCAGGTGTATGAAGATGGTAGTCTGGTAAGATGGATACACATAGGTATGAGTGGATGTTAAATGATTCCCAATCATGCATATGAAGTGTGGGAACACTCAAGAAAGTTTAAAGTTAAACCTAAAGGGGTAAGGTCTTAAGCTTAAGCATACAACCAGACTAGTCCTATACTCTACCTAACCTAATGAAGAATATTGAGGTGTTATCAAACTATATGAAGGATGAAAATCAATAGTATAGCATGTGATAATATTTTTTACACTATCTAAACATTTTTATAAGGTATATAATTTTTCAAAGGAGGTTTTTAGGTCAAATTTTGGCTTAGTCTTTGCATTGAGAGACCTAATGTGAAGGCACAAGCTTGGTAACATGATGAGGTGAGCAATCTAATGATTATGAAAAGAATATTGGAAATTAATTATCATGGTATGATGTTTTATGACATTATTATGTGGTTTTAATAATAGTTCAAGATATTTAAAAGTGTGTTCAAGGTCTAAGTGTAACTTACAAGTTTAGGCCTAGTAAGCAAAGAGACCTAATGTGGCCTAATGAGGGCTCAAGTTTAGTTTTCAAGGTGATATAAATCATGAGATAATTTTTAGAGATTTTAAATGTTATTTCAAGTGTTTTTACAAAATCTAAGTTCAAAGTCTAAAGGAGAAATCATGAAATGTGGCTTTGAGGTTTTTTGTGTACATAAAATGAGGTATTATAGACCTAAAAAAGATTTTCTTATGATTATTGGCAAGTGCAAACTTTGAATGAGATCCTAATAATTTCATGTAATCTTTTCAAGGATCCTAGCTCAAGTTTATAAGCATTATTTTCTAGATTAAGTGCCCAAGCTTTATGAATGATCGTTAAGACTATAATGTGGTCTTAACTCTCTATAAAACCCAAACAATGACCTGATATGGAATATATTGATAAAAATGGCTAAAAATTAATTGTATGAACTGATTATATTATTTAATCATGTATAATACTCCCCCAATTACCTCCAAGTGGCATTGGTCTATTAGAAGAGTGAGTGGAAGCTACAGTAAACCCCTTATTTCTCAAATTTTTGATGTAGTAGGCAAGGTTGACCAGGTCATATCATGAAAATTATTAGAGGATGATGTGTGAGATTTTTATTTTTTATCCATGTAAGTTTTTTATCAGGTTAAAAACTTCAAAAATTCTAAACTGGTCATGTAAGTGGACCTATTGTTAAAAATGCATAGTGAGGAAGATAATGAGAAAAATAGGTGAAATTGTGAATGAGATTAGGGATGTGTTGCAGTGGATTAGAGATGGATAAAATTGAATAGGGTTGTTATTAAATACATTTAAAACATATCCAATTTAAATATAATATTTGGATATGCATATATATAAAAATAATGTTACTCTCAAAGTGAATTGGCTAACATAGTGAGGTCTATGTAGGGTGAAGACATGAGATTGGTCTACAAGACCAATATTACTATTTGATCCTCTAATATATTTATTTAAAGTTAATATTATGATTTTTTAGGATTATATAAACCAATTTTAATCTCATAAAAGTGTTCATATATGTATTCTAAGTCATTGTATCCATGACTATGTTTTGGAGCATTCAAGCAGTTTTTTGTGTGTTAGCAAGATTGATGTTCCCAAGTCTTTATGCACAGATTTAAAGAATATAATGCATATTAATTTGTTATATATTTATCATACTTTAATTTTAATTTTTTTTTCTACATGATAAATTATTATGGTGTGAAAATTCAAAGGTTCTTGACTTGGTTTTGAAGCCTATTTGCAGTTTTGATTAAGCATATAGAAGTGGTCAGTTTGAGGTCTTTTGCCCAATATGATGAATTATAATGGACATGGTTATGACCTTGAGGTCATTTAGGTTATATACATATGATTTTTTTATATTTTTATGTGTAAAATTTGAGTGTATACTTTATATATTCAAAGCATACTTTTTGGCAGTGAAAAGGCCTAATTATGAGTAGTGTAATGAATTTACTTCAACAATAAAGTAGAATAGTAGAAATAGATCTAAATATGAATAAAATATATAAGAATATATGATAATAGAAAATCCACTTCAAGGGGGAAACCTCCACAAGTTTTAATAAGAGCAGAATTCACAATATGATGATAAACAATTACCCATTACCTCCTATATATAGTCTATCTAGGCCATGGTTACTCTATAGGCCGACCTACTAACCAAATGGATGCATAGAGAAATGTGATATAGTATAAAAGAGGGATAAGTAATACACAATTTATATATTCCTATCTTAATACATGTGATAGGTTAGGGGCATAGCATGCCCTTCCCCTTCAAACCAATATTTTCCTCAACATTGAACAACTCTGGATGTTGTTGCAGAAAATCTTCACCTTCCCAAGTTGCATCTTCACTGATCAAGTTATTCCACTTGATCAGATATTCCCTAATATCTCTATTTCTCAAACTCTTAGTATGTTTTTGGAGGATCTTCTTTGGTTCCAAAATGACTCATCCTTCTTCATCTAATTCTGGGAGCTTTGTCTGGGTTGAAACTGTCTATCCAATGACCTTCTTCAAATAGGAAACATGAAATACTAGGTGTATGAAAGATGAATGAGGTAACTCAAGCTTGTAATCCACACTTCCAATTTTTTTCATAACTTGATAAAGGCCATAATACTTAGGAGCACTTTATTGTCCTTTTTATGTTGCTTCAAGGACATCTACTTGTAAGGCTACAAATGTACAAATACCCAGTCACCCACCTCAAAATTTCAATCACTACTATGTTGATCTATTTTTTGCTTCATCTTATTTTGTTCCAAGGCCAAATTCTCTCTCAAACTAGCCAAGACCTCTTGTTGAAGTTGAATGTACTCCTCCACATCTCAAACCTTGGTTTGCACCTTTAATAAAGAAGTGATGGAAGGTGGATGGTAACCATATAGTGCTAGAAATGGAGACATTTTAGAAGAGGTATGGAAAGATGTGTTATACCACCATTCTTCAAGTGGCATCCATTTAACCCAATGTTCCTATTTCTCTGATACAAAACAATGGAGATACCCCTCTAAACATTTTTTAACCACTTTTGTTTGTCTGTCGGATTGGGGGTGGTAAGATGAGCTATGACCTAGCTGAGTACCCAAACAGGAAAATAGTTTAGTCCATAAATTACTAGTGAAAATAGGATCATGATCACTTATAATTATTTTTGGGGTTCCATATAATTTTAGAACTACCTCCATAAAAATAGTTACTACTGTACTTGCTAAAAATGGGTGTGAGAGAGTACAAAAATGGGCATATTTTGTAAGCCTATCCACAATGACCAAGATAACTTTATTACCTTCAGAACAAGGCAACCCTATGATGAAATCCATGGAAACCTCCTCCCACCTTTGACTAGGAATTGCTAATGGTTGTAACAGACCTGGGGTCTTAACTATCTCACCTTTATTCTATTGGCATATCAAGCATTCTACCACAAACTTTTGTACATATCCCTTGAATCCTTCCCAAAATAATTCTTTCTTAATTCTATGATAAGTTTTCAAGAACCCTGAGTGTCCCCCAATTGGATATGAATGCAACTCTACAATAATCTTATGATTAAGATCTGAATCTTTGCACAAGTATAACCTACCCTTATACCATAGGACATTACCTTTCCATTCAAATTTTTCAGAGGCTAAAGTACCTTGTTGGAGATTCTAAATTAGAACCTGTGTATCCTTGTCTTGCTCCCATTCTAACCTGGCTTCATCCACCCAATCTACTTGCAACATGGACATTGCACAAAGTAATGCTTCTATAGATGTATCCCATCTGGATAGTGCATTTGCTACTACATTATCTTTACCCTTCTTGTAGATGATTTCAAAATCATAACCCAACATTTTGGTTACCCACTTTTATTATTCTTTAGATAATAATCTTTGCTCCAAAAACTAGTTGAGACTATCATGATCCATTTTCACCTTAAAGTGTCTACCCATCAGATAGGGCCTCCATTGTTTAACCACATGAAGAATAGCCAACATGTCTTTCTCATAGTAGGGCCTCCATTGTTTAACCACATGAAGAATAGCCAACATGTCTTTCTCATAGCTAGGTTTTGTAGATTCTTACCTTTGAATTGAGGACTCTCAAATGCAATGGGTCTTTCTTCCTACATTAGTATTGTTCCCAACCTAGATCTAGAAACATCACATTCAATAGTGAATGTCTTTGAGAAGTATGGAGTAGCCAAAACTAGAGTGGTGCACATAGATACTTTTAGTTTCTCAAATTATTTGGTGGTGGCATCATTCCAATGGAAGGCATCCTTCTTTAGCAATGTAGTGAGTGGAGTCATTATGCTACCATAACCTTTCACAACTCTTCAGTAGTAACCTGTTAGTCTTAGGAACCCTTAGAGGTTTTTGAGATTTTTCGGTATGGGCCATTCCATCATAGCTTTGATCTTCTAAGGATCAACTTTGACACCTTCATGGGAAATAATGTGACTTAGGTACTCTACTTCATGTACTTCAAAAGCAAATTTGGATGGCTTTACATAAAGCTGATGCTTCTCCAAAACTATCAACACATGTTTCACATGTTGTAGATGTGTTTCCCATGTCTGACTATAAATCAATATGTCATCAACGAAAACCAAACCAAACTTCCTTTAAAAAATCCTAAAAATAGTGTTCATCAAGCTCTAAAAATTAGATGGTGCATTTGTAAGATCAAAGGGCATTACCAAAAACTCATAATGGCCCTCAAGCATTTTAAAAGTAGTTTTATGAACATCTTCATCCTTGATTCTAATTTTATGGTACCCTGAGCGAAGATCCAATTTTGTGAAATAATTAGCACCATGCAACTCATCAAGTAAATCATCAATTACTGGAATAAGAAACTTATCTTTGAGGGTGTACTTGTTGAGTTCCCTATAATTTGGGCACATCCTCTATGTGTCATCCTTCTTCTGCACCATGACCACTAGTGATGAATATGCACTTTGGCTATGATTGATGATCCATGCCTCCAGCATCTCATGGACCATATTCTTTATTTTTCTATTCTATGTATATGGATATCTATATGGTCTAATATTTGGTGGTTGACTCCCTGGAAGTAGTTGAATGGCATGATCATGTTCTCTTTTTGGTGGTAGTCCTTTTGGTATGGACCCAAAAATAGATGGGTGGTCATCAAGAATCATCTGTAGATTAGGATGTGTAGATGCCTATGTGGCTTGAACTTCTATGGAACATAATCATGAAATAATTCCCTCTTCCCCTTTTTTTATCATCTTGGTCATCTGATGTGAGCTATTCAATTATGGAGATTTTGCCTGTAATCTACATAGTTCAATTTTCCTACCTTCAAAATGAAAGTGTATGAATAGTTCTTGGAAGTTCATCTCAATGGTACCCAAGGTTGTGAGCCATTATACTCCCAAAATAATTAATGTGTTACCCATGGGAATAGTAAACATAGGAGAATCAAGATTGTACTCACCCATAACAAGCTTAATACTATGGCATTTGCCTGAACAATTAATTGTGCCACCATCTATAATCATGACCTAAAATTTTAGTGTTGGGTAGATGAAATAGCTCAATTGAGTGGCCAACTTATGGTTGATGAAGTTATGTGTGCTCCCTGAATCAATCGACACTATCACCTTCTATTTCTTAAGGAAACCCATCACTTTAAGAGTTTGTGGAGTGCTAATACCTGCAAGTACATGACAAGAGATTGTAGGTTGGGAATCTTCAAGTACCTCCTCTATCTCTTCCTCATCATCATTGGAGGCATCATCTTCTTCATCATCTTCATTGAATCCCTCAATGTAGAATAACTTTTTCTCAACACATCTATGTCCTTTTCTCCACTTGCTGTCACAACCAAAACATAATCCTTTTACACGCTTCTCTTTAATTTGTTGAGGGGTCAATATGGTAGGTGGAGGAAATATTGGTGTTGATATGCTACGATCTTTAAAGTGAGTGAATGGATGCTTCTTGTTAGCTATGAATTTTTCCTTAGCTCTGCGTGTCATGATAATAGAATCAAAAATCTTAAGTGGATTAAACATGTGTACCTCATGTTTAATGTGGTCCTTGAGTCCACCCAAAAATAGTTTATTCAAGTTCTCCTCAGAAATTGTCTCCACACATAAGGATAAGTTCTAAAAATGATGAATATAATCCTTGATGGAGCCAGTATATCATAATTTTTCTAGTTGGATGATGTAATTCTCTATCACACTATTGCCATAGTGTAATTGTAGCTCCTCTATAAAAATTAACTAGGTGACACTGAGAATCATCTTTTTATTTTGAGCACACAACCATCGATACCAAATGAATTGATTAGGTTTAAGATACAAGTATGCCATGGTAACCTTATGTCCACCTAGGATCTGATGCAGATTTAAAAAATTCTCCATTTGGTTGATCTAATTGAGTGGATCTTTTCTATCAAATTTGCACATATCCACCTTTGGTAACAGGTTCCTCTATGGCAATGTAGTTAGATTTGAAGTAGACTAGTTGGGAGAACCACCCTAGTGGGGTTATATAATAGTGATAGATAGATTATTTAACTGATCATTTTTCAAATCCATCATGATATCTACCAAACTATCTTGTATGGATTTCATATTATATTGTATGCCTTTCACCTCACTTTGAATGCCTTACACACTATAGTCAAGCTGGTTCACTTTATAATCTATGTCAAAGAACCCTGGTACAAAGGATCTATTACATCCCCCTTCTAACTCCATATCTTCTTTGTTAGGATTTTTACCTAGAGTTTCATCACCCTTTCCTTGGCCCTGAGTTTGTGGACCTACCATAAAAGGGTGTTAGATGTTGACCCTGATTGGCACTTTTGACCCAACTTTGACCATGTGATTTTGGATTTATTTCAGCCTCAAATAAAAAAATACAAAAAACATAACCTGTCCAATTTTTTATAATATTTCCAAAAATGTAAATAACTTATAAAAAATCTTTTAATTGCACACTATAGAGCAATTTTATGAAAAACCCTAAAATGGCGATACATTTTGTAAAACAAATCCAAATGAGCTGAAATTTTAATGGAATATTAATTTAATTATTTTTCACCTATATTAATAAAATTACATATAAATTCACAATATTTTTTAGATATAGCTAAATTTAAAAAATTAGGGTTTCACCCACAAGATTGCCCAAATCGCAGCTCTGATACCAATTGTAATGAAATTACTTAAAAAATAAATTAGAATAGTATAAATAGATCGGAATATTATTTAATATTATAATATATGATAATAGACAAGCCACTTTGATGGGGCAACCTCCATAAGTTTCAATAAGAGTAGAATTCACAATATGATGATAAACAATTACCCACTACCTCCTATATATAGTCTATCTAGGCCATGGTTACTCCATAGGCTAACCTAGTAACCAAATGGATGCATAGATAAATGTGATATAGCATCAAATATGGATAATTAATCCACAAGTTAGCTATTCCTAGCCTAATACATGTGATAGGTTAGGGGCATAACAAGTAGGCATAATGGTGTGGTTCGAGTGAAATGAGCTAAATTGTGCTGGGTACCTAAGGTGAGATTATAAAGGGTCTAATTTAAGTGTGTTTTAATTTTTTCATCCATTTATGTATGCTCAAAATTTTCCAACGTGGTCAAGGTGAAACGTGTGCCTTGAGAAGGCCTAATTGCATTAGGTCTCTATTAAGCCTAATGGTGGTTTTGGTCCTTATGAGTGATGATCAACCTATGTAATGGTTATTTAAATTTTGAAATGATTTTATTATTATATTAAAAGGTTTATAAAAGTATGGAGAGATTTTTATGTGATCAAGGTGTGTGAAATCAGGATTCAATTATAAAATGAAGGTCAAATAGGCTTAATTGACTAGTTAAAAATTGAGTGAATGAACAAATGAAATAGAATTTTGGAAATTAGGTAGAGGGATTTAATAACATAATATAAGTGTATTAAATATGTCATGAAGTTATAAAATTTATTCTATAGATGACGATCAAGTTTATATGACCTAAATATGCCAAGAAGAAGGCTAGTTGAGTGAAGAGGCCTAATAGGTTATTTGAGAGAGAGAGTGTGTGTGTGAAGAGAAAAATAAGGTAATCATCATTAGTTGAGTGAGAGAAAGGTGTCCAAAAGTGATAAAAATTTCCAAGTGGCTGAGTTGGTGCTAAGATACCTATGGGGTTGATGCCTCCTTGTAAGTTGGTATTTGTTAAAGGTCCAGTTAAGTTGGTGCTTGATTAGTGAAGGGTTGATGTTCCTTGTGGGGTTGGTGCCTCACTAAATATTGATGCATTACTTATAGGACTTTATTACAAGATATTTTTCATTGCATTTTATACCCCATGATTTTTTTCCAAATATCTCTTGTGTTCATATGTTATATGCTTATGTGGATGCTTATTTATGCATTGATTGATGTATGTGTCTGAATGAATACTTCATGAATGATAAGTGAAAGTGAGTGATTATTTTAAAGGAACTGATTAACCCCCCTCTCAATTTTTTTATTTCCAAACAAAATTATCATATCAAGTCCTTTGAATTAGGCCTAATAGCCCAAAAGAGATCCTAAGCAAGCGAATATGGCTAGTCAAGCACAAATTGATTTTTCTACAAGCAAGGCTCCATTTTTCAATGGTTCTACTTATGATTTTTTTAGTATCAGGATGAGAAAATATTTGATGTTTCAAGTTCATGATGATTTTCAATAATTTTTGGATGGATATACTACACCCCCTATTCCCCCTACAGATGCAATAGGCAAGAAGGATAGTGATAACAATTCAAAAGCAATGAATGGTATTCTTTGAAGATTATTAGAGGTAGATCTTGTGAAGGTGATGCACTATATGTATATCAAATAAATTTGGTAAAAGTTGAATATTATCCATGAGGGAGACTCCAAGGTCAAATTAGATAAATCACAAATCCATAGAAGATAATTTGAAAGCTTAAGGATGAATGAAGATAGCCTACTTGTTGAGAGTTGATAAAATGGTCAACATCATAAGAGGCCTAGGTGAATAATTGAAAGAGTCTACTATTATTCAAAAGGTATTGAAATCTCTAACTCCTCAGTTTAATTCTAAAATTTTTATTGTTGAAGAGATGCAAGATATAGACAATCTAGATATGGATGGACTTCATGGTACCCTAATATCATATGAGATGAGGACAAGTGAAGGAATACCTACAAATAAGGAAGCTACATTCAAGGCAAAAGATAAGTCAAAGGAGAAGAATTAAAAAGGTAAAAAACTAAAAAACAATGATGATTTTGATATTTATGATGATGGGTTCATATCTATGTTTACAATAAATTTGAAAATTAGTTCAGGTAAATACAAGGGTAAGCTACCCTTCAAGTGCTTGAATTATGGATAAATTAGACACTTTGATAAAAAGTGCCCTCATAAACATAATACAAAGGATGATGAAGAGAATAATGAAGGTCATAATGATGACAAGACATCTTAGAGGTATGATAAGAGCAAGAAAAACTTCAAAAAGTATGATGATAATAAGAAGTTTTTTAGGAACAAAAGAAGTTTTTACATCAAGGAACTGTAGCTCATCTAATGAGAGTGAGAGAAGTGATTCTGAGAGTGAGCGTAAATTTATTGATCCTGATGTCAATGAAGTTCTATTCAATGCTAAGGAAGTAAGCTATTCAAATAAAGAAGAGTCCATATGGTTTGGAGGTACTGTTGGTGATTCAAATGAAGAAAAACATGAGGTGCACTTTGAGGTTGAGTTGATGAATGCTCTAGAAGAACTGAAGATGGTGAAGAAGAAGAATAAGGAGATGGGGTCTATTATCAAAGAATATGAAGAGTAAATCAATTTGTTTGAAGATAGATTAACAACTCCATGGAATAAGAAGAAATAGTCAAACAAGTGGAAACTCAATTTGAGATTATGACTAGAAGCCTAGAGGCTAAAAAAGAAGAATGTGCAAGGTATGTAACTAAAGTGGATGTCTTGAATTCTAATTTGGATTAGGCATAAAGTAAATTGAAGTCCTTTGTGAAGTTTGAAAAGAGTACTAGTGATATAGACAACATCTTGATAGTTAAAAGACTGCTAATAATACAATAGGCCTTGGTTTCAATGGAGACAAAAAGAAGAATACTAATGTGATCAAGGAGAATAAAAACTTAAAGTTTAATGATAAACCAAGGAATGATGGTGCTGTCAGAATGAAGACTAATTCTATCAGGTAGCCTAATGTTATAAGGTATGCTAATCCTTTCAATGGTTATTGTTATTCATGTAATCAATTTTGTCATAGAGCAAGGCATTGTAGAAGACCCTCAAAGAATGAATATTCATGGAAATATGAGGAGAATCATCAGTCAAGAGGTATGGGTAATGGCGTATTTCCATAAAGAGGAATATTGTGTTTCAATTGTCAAAAGATTGGTCATATTATAAAGTTTTGTAAGCATGGATTTTCAAGTCAAAACAAAAATATTGAGGCCCCTAGAGTGAAAGAAAGAAGACAAAATAGTGAACGGAGATCAATGGTAGCTAAGGTGAATGATGATTAGTATGCAAGTCCAAGTGGACTATTTTCCATGGTGAAACATAGTTCAGATGTAAAGGAGTGTCAAGAATTCTCCTATCAGCTCAGGTTGTGGATGGAGGAGTCAAGAGAAATAGACCAAGTCAGAATGTTGTTCAAATAAAGATTGAAGAGATCAAGCCAAAGAGGATATTCAAGCCTAAGATGATCATGAAGAAGGTTCAATCTAGTGAAGACATGGAGATCGAGGAATCTCCTAAGTTTATGTTATTTTAGTACCCTAGAGAAGAGATGACTCTATTAGGGTTCATGGAGGCACTCAACTAGTGAGCAGAAGCATGAAGGATGCTTGGTCTTAAGGGAGCTTTGTTTTATTTATTTCAAATCTAAAGATCAGTCAATATTCTATTGGAGGTGTGATTAAAAGAGATGGGTTATAAGGTATTTATATGATGACTTGATCAAACCAAGTCGTATTCAAATAGTGTCTAAATACCTCATGGAGATAAGGGGAGCCAATCATACTCCAAGAGTAGGTGTGTTTGCCAAAAAAAATTATAACAGGTGGTTGGGATCTTGATCTATGTTATTTGTTTTACAAAAGAGAGAATGAACTTGTTTGGAGAGAAAAGGTGTGTTTTTCCAATTCCAAGAATCAGATAGTTTTCAAGAGTTGACCCTTTGTCATTTATGTCAAAGGGGAAGAAAAGTTATAGTTTGGGAGAAAGGATAGTTTGAAGAGCCCCAACTTGGGGAGATGAAAATAATCAGATTTATTTAAGTTTTTTCCATCATTGACAAAGGGGGAGATTGTTAAGGTATGTTCATGTTGTTGGTGTTGTGACATAAATGTTATCATTGATGTCAAGGTCAAGATAGATGTCATTAATGTCAAAGTTAAAGTTGGTGTCATGCTTGGTGAAGTGGTATGTGATAAGGAGTCTTATGACAAGAGAGAATTTTAAGGAAACCTGGTATTTCTTCTAAGTTTTATGACATGTCAAAGTTAAGATCAATATATAAGGTAAGCATACTTTTGAGCACTAGTCTTAAGGAACGTTGTCATATCATGAGCATGTGTATGAAGATGGTGGTTTGGTAAAATGGATACACATAGGTATGAGTGGATGTTTAAAGATGCCCAAGAATTAATATGAATTATGATAACACTTAGGAATGTTTCAAGGTAAACCTACAGGGGTAAGGTCTTAAACCGAAGCATACAACTAGACTAGTCCTAGACTCTGCCTGACTTAATGAGGAATATTGAGGTGTTATCAAGGTCTGTGAAGGATAAAAATTAGTGGTATAGAATGTGATAATATGTTTTAAAAAATTTAAACAGTGTATAAGTTATATAAGCTTTTATAATAGGTTTTTAGGTCATTTCTTGGATTAGTATTTGCATTGAGAGACCTAGTGTGAAGGCACAGGCTTGGTAGCATGATAAAGTGAGAAATCTAAGGCTTATGAGAATAATATTGGAAATGTGTTAGCTTGATATGATTTTTTATGACATGTTTATGAGGTGTTGAGAGTATTGTAAAAGGTTTCAAGGTGTGTTCAAGGTCTAAGTGTAACTTACATGTTTAGGCCTAGTAAGCAAAAAAACTTAGTATGGCCTAATGAGGGGTCAAGTATAGTTTTAAATGTGATAGAGATCATGAGATAATTTTTATAGGTTTTAAATATTATTTCAAGTGTGTTGACCAAATCTAAGGTCAAATTTTGAAAGAGAAAGCATGGAATGTGGCTTTGATGTTTTCTATGTACAGAAAATGAGGTATTACAAACCCGAGAAGGATTTTCTTATGTTTTTTTATCATGTAAAAGATTTGAATGATATCATAATAGGTTAATATAAGTTTGTTAAGGATCCTAAATCAATTTTACAAGTATTTTTTTCTGGATTAAGGGCCTAAACTTTATGAATGATCATTAAGAGCGTAAGGTGGTCTTAACCCTCTCTAAAACCCTAACAATGACCTGATATGGAAGATATAGATAGAAATGGATCATAATGAATTGGATGACCTATGTTTATTATTTAATAATTTATATGACTCTCCTAGGTTCTTCTATGTGGAATTGATCTGTCAAAAGAGTGAGTGGAAGCTACACAAAACCCTTTATTTCTCATCTTTTTGATGTAGCAGGTAGGATTGACCAAGTCAATGCATGAAAATGATTTAAGGATGATTTTTAAGACTTGTATTTTATTTAAATATAATTTTATTATCAGGTTAAATACTTAAAATATGTTAAACTAGTCATGGAATTTGGCCTATCACTAAAAAGTCCTAGTGAGGAAGATAGTGAAAAAAATAGGCAAAAGTGGAAATGAGATTAGGGATGTGTTGTTGTGGATTAGAGATGGATGCAATTAAATATGGTTTTTATTATATAAATTTAACATATATAACATTTTAATATAATATTTTTAGATTCTTATATACAAAAATAAAATTGCTCTCAAAGTGACTTGGCTAACACAGTGAGGTCTATGTAAGATGAAGACATGAGATTGGTTTGCAAGACCAATATTGCTATTTGAGATTATAATATATTTGTTTTAAGTTAATATAATTATGTTTTTGTATCATATAAACCCACTTTAGGTTCATAAAAGTGTTCACATAAGTGTTTTAAGTCATTATTTTTATGACTATGTTTTAGAGCATTTAGACAATTTTCTGTGTGTTAGCAAGATGATGTTCTTGAGTCTTTATGCATAGATTTGAAAAATATAATAAATATGGAGTTATTATATAAGTATAATAGGTTAATTTTAATGTATTTTTATTCATGATAAATTTCTATGAAGGTGTGAAAATTCAAAGGTTCTTGACTGGATTTTGAAGCCTGTTTGCAGTTCTAAGTGGGCATATGAAAGTGGTCAGTTTGAGGTCTTTTGCCTAGTATGGTGAAGTATAATAGACATGGTGATTATAATAAGGAAATTTAGGTTATATAAATATTATTTTTTTATATGTTTATGTGGAAAATTTGAGTGTATACTTCATATATTCAAAGCAGACTTTCTAGCAGTGAGAAGGCCTAATTGTGAGTAAGCCTAATGGCGTGGTTCAAGGAGTGAAATGATATACATATTTTAGGGAACTAAGGTGATATTATAAAGGGTATAATTTAAGTGTGTGTGAATTTTTTCATCCATTTATGTAGGCTCAAAATATTCCAAGGTGGTCAAAATGAAACATGTGCCTTGAGAAGGCCTAATTCCATTAGGTCTCTATTAGGCCAAATGGTGGTTTTGGTACTTATAAGTGGTGACCAACATATGGAGTGGTTGTTTAAATTATGAAATATAGTTTTTTATTTATTAAAATTGTGATACAATTATTTATAAGTTTTTTTCTGACCAAGGTGTGTGAAAGCAAGAGTCAAGTATAAAAAGGTCTAAAAGGCCTAATTGACTAGTTAGAATTTGAGAAAATGAAATAGAAGTTTTGAAACTAGGTAGAGGGATTGAAGACCATAAGAGAGGTGTTTTTAATATGTATTGAATATATAAAATTGATTTTATAGATTATGAACAAGGTTATATGACCTAAATCTGCCAAGAAGAGGGTTAGCTGAGTGAAGAGGCCTAATAGGCTATTTGAGAGAGATATAAGAGTGTGAAGAGTAAAAAAAGCTGATCATCATCAGTTGAGTGAGTAAAATGTGTCCAAAGGTGATAAAATATTATAGGTGACTAAGTTGGTGCTTATTTACCTAGGGGGTCGATGCTTCCTTGCAAATTGGTGCTTGTTAAAGGTCTAGTTGAGTTGGTGCTTGACTAGTGAGGGGTTAGTGCTCCTTCTGGGGTTAGTGCCTCACTAAATCTTGATTCATTACTTATAATATTATAGTCCAAGTTATGTTTCAATGGATTTTATCCTCCATGAGGGTTGTGTGGATGCTTGTTTATGCATTGATTGGTGTATGTGTTTGAATGAATGCTTCATGAATGATAAGTGAAAGTGAATGATTGTTTTAAGGAAACTAATCCACCCTCACTCTTAGTTGTTGTACTTCCAACTCCTTGTTAAATAGAAAAAAAATAATTTTTCATCTTCATATTGACTGTGGGAAAATGGGTTAGTGGTAACACGATGTTGAGCTGCCCCAAAGACCTATATGTCAATGAACACTGCCTACATAGCCAATACTATGAATAGGACCTCATACTTATGTATTTCTCCCTTGGGTATTGGCTTATGTGTGAATCATGTAATATGTGGATATAAAATACAATAATGAACTATTTTTTAGCTTGGCAAATTGGATTCTTAGGTTGTTCCTTCAGTACTTTAGACCCATGCACATGTTATTCCTATAATTTATATGAGAATAGAAGAAAATAAGAAAGCTATTCTCAATTGAGTGCGGAATTGAATACTTTTGATAAGCTGCCTTGATTTTTACAAAGTCTTTTGTAGGTGAGCAATGAATGAAGGTTAATCTTATATTTATACTAATCCCTTTATATAATATCTCACAATAAATCACTTAGGCCAAATATTATGATATGCTTTATTTAAAAATTAGATGACTTTAGGGCACTAGACACTTGCATTAGAGTAGGACACCTGCATCGATGTAGATGTTTGTTTAGGATGCAAATGTCCAAGAAGTAAAAAAATGGGTACAAGCCTCAAAACTTGCAGAGATGGAAAATAAAAAATTTCTAAGCATATTGGACAAGATAGAAGGTCTGAGTCATCAACATAAGATTGGTTGGACTAAGATATAGGCCAAGGAGCATAAGAAAGAACATATGTGAGATTTGTGAAAGTAGAAAAGGTCTAAAACTGAGAGGAATAACCAACGTCTAAGTTTTTTAAGTGTAAAATATTGATGTGTTATTTAATTCATAAATAGTGTCTACAAATACATCTGAGTGATCTATAAAGAGTTTTTACAGAGTGATATTGTTTTATATTCCAACCTTTCACTATATCCAAAGGAAAGACTCTTCACATTCTATAGACTATCATTATACTTTCAAAGATCTGAATACATATAAAAAGAGATACATAAGATAAAATTAGTGTGAGTCACACATATCCACCAATTACACTGTGATTTGTGTAGGCTTGTTATACTCTCAACATAATTATTTTGAAGCTGGAAGTAGTTTGAGAGTGATTTAAAAAGGTTTGAGAATTAAATTGAACTTTTTGTGTATTAGTGCTAGTAAATTGAGGGGTCAAGCCTGCATATAGATATATGACTTAAATGAATAAAAAATAAGATTCATGTATTTGGATGTAAGTCAAGTGGTTTAAAATATATTAAAAATTAACATTGTTAAGTGCTTGTGACCAGATTTAGGTGTCTACAGTTTCATATGTCAAAGAAGGGACGTGACTATCTCTATGGTTGAGGATTGGTTTAGTAAGATGTGTATTCTTATTCCTTGAAAGAAACCTTCAAAGGTAGTGATGCAATTAAATTGTTATTTGCTAATGTCTAGGTTCATTATAGTTTGTTGAGTTCTATTATTTTATATTGAGGCTCAAGATTTGCTAGTAAGTTTTGGACCACATTGTGGAAGAATATGGATACCAAGAAATGTCAGGTCACTTGTCACCCATAAACTAATGGACAGACATAGGTTATTAACAAAACGTTGGTATGGCTCTTGAGAGGATCAATAAGAAGTATCTTAAGACTTGGGATGAAAATTTGGTGTATATTCAACATTCATATAACATGGCAATGCATTCTTCTACTAGAACAAACTCCTTTTTTAAACTTGTTTTGGTTACTTACCTCTATGTGAATTTGATGTTATTTTGAGACAACCATACAAAGGAAATTGGAAAGTGGATCTAGAGGTCCACAAAGTTGAAATGTTCATTGAGAAGGTTCATCAAATTCACTTCCAAGTGCAAGAGGGATTAAAGGAGTCACAAACAAAGTACAAAATAATACATGATCAACATAGGACTAAGCATAGTTTCCTTATAAGAGACAAGATATGGTTTTACTAGAGTAGAGAGAAACTCTAAGGTAAGCCTCAGATGTTTAAGCCTCTTAGGTATGATCCATTTGAAATTATGGAACAAGTGGACAAGAGTGCATTTATACTTGATTTTCCTCCTTATATGAAGATTTATTCCATTGTCAATGTTGAAATCTCATGTCTCTTTCAACCTTCTATGTTAGACAATAAAGATGAAGGGTTGTTTTTACCTTTAATTGAAGAACCTCGCTCATGATAGTTAGTTAGAATTGGAGGATGATGTTTTGTTATATAATAATGAGAGGAAAACAAGAATAAGAGTGCATGAGCATTGGATGGTTGGGTTCAAGGGTCGAGTACTTGGTAAGGCCAAATGGTATTCCAGAGAATATTTCAAGAATATATTTCCTCACTTACAAAGTTCTTGAAGATTTTAGGGACTTAATATCCTCAAATTTAGGAGGCATGATCCAAAATACGGATCTAGTTTACTAGTCATGTCACCTAGTTCATTTCCACTATATTCAATTATATAATTCTTGTATGTAAAACTTTAGGTAAGACACTTCTACAAGTATATTCATGTAAAATGAACTGTTCAATTAAGTTATAGGGGCAGGATCACTGTTGTGATGGTGTGGACATTCTTTTATAGATGAAGTCAATAACTTTCATTCTTTGAAATAAAAGGGACTATCAAGGATGATGAAACTAATGGTATCTATAGGTGGCAGTTGCATAATTATTGGTATTTACATATGGTGGTTACATAAGTGTTGGTGTCTGCAAGTGATAGTTGTTGTTAGATATGTGACAACAAAGTTAAATATTGGATCCTTTTGTAGTGTGGTTTATAGCCCACTTATTGATAAGGGGTGTGGGGATAGGGGGCAAAGCCTCCCCACTATTATTGCAAGGAGGTCTAGGGGGCGACAACGAAGATGAATTCCACCAGATTCTATTTTCATAAGGAAAGTCTTAATGGCATTTTTATACTATATTTTTAGGAGGAATCCTAACAATGCTTTGTCAATTAGGCGTATTTATCTTTGTGGAATTTGTATGTAATCTGCACAATGATTTTGCATGTAATATGTTCATCTTAAATTAACAAAAACCCTGATATCATGCACCATGGATGTTTCCTTAGTTTTCTAAGGTTTTTCCATGCAAATATAGTGTTTTGTCTCTTGCATGTTTATTATTTTGTTAGTTATTTTATCTTTTTTTCTTACAAGTATTGCTTATTTGGTGCTGCAAAGGTCATAGTTTCCTTGCCTAACTAGTTTTGAAATGACTTGTCTACATAGAGCAATGGTTTGGCCACTAGCCAAAACATCGGAATGGGAATGGTTGTAAATATTTGAATTCTTTGGTAGGTTCAAAGTGTGAAGGACATAAATAAAGCCTCTATGGAAGACAAAAGATATTAGAAAAGTCAGTGAGAAGGCTTGAAGTTGGATTGACATTGTAGTTTTTAATTTGGGTCCTTGTTCATATGGTATTATTGTTTCCTAGTTGTTAAGGGTTATTATAATTATGTTGGATCATTATGGAGTGTTTGAGAGGTGCAAAACAATCTTGTGTGCAAGCTTTGGATAATAAACTGGAGAAGACTTTATCCACAAAGGGCATGTTTTGGCATTAACTTGTATAATTATTGAATTATATAGTGGAAGTGGAGTGCAATTGCCTCACCCACTGGAGTTTTTTCCACATCAAGTTTTTCCAAATCATATCTTGTGTTCATCTTATACTTTGTCTTAGTTTATGCTTCTTTTTTATGTTTAGTTCATTGCACATTTCATTTCCAATATTTGTTTATCTCATTTTAGCATTTAAATTATTGTAGAATAGTTGTAGATATCAATCTTATGTTGAGTTAAGTGTATATGATATGTGTTGGTGAAGTTTAGTGTGGAACATACATATAGTTTATGGATAAAAAACAAATATATATCAAACATCTTTCATCATGTACTTTTTGTAATAATCACATGGCAAGGGGGCCCATTTCAACGTACAACTATTATGAAGGAAGAGTGAATGTAATTCACTACTTTGGGCTTCTCACCTTCTAAAAGCGAATGTAGTACCTAATAAATCACCATTTGTCTCACAATTATTATCACTGTGGGATTGACCCAATTACAACCTAATCATCTATTTAATTTACACTCATTGTATGTTAAAATAGGTCCCCTTACCTTGTGATAATTAGTAATGTTACACAAGGAAAAAATGTCATCTAGCTAATGACTACTCATAAAGATGATTTGAATAATGACTAAAACATATACGAATAAATTTTTTCCAAAAATCAATTTCATATCCTTCATTTTTAAAACATCTTTCAAAAATATATATCACAAAATTTTATTTTATACAAAACAAATATTTACACACACACACACACACACAACTCTTCTGTATTTTTTATTGAAAACCTGTTTCTACATGGAGTGGGTGTACAAAATACTTCTTTGACTTAGTGTAAAGCATAGAGGAGTATCCTTACCGCCAAATTCATCTAATATACGACCGTGGCCTCATTCCTTTTTTAATCGCTTAAAATTCCTATCTTAGTAGGTCGCTGAACAACACCTTTTACACCATCATCTCACCCTTCGACTACAACCCACTGCAGATTTAATAATGATTGGCCCGGAGACACGACGCATTAAAACCAAAATCAGCAATCGGGAATATTCGGCAAAGACAGACTTACAAAGACGCGCAAACAAGCTACCTTGGTTTTCTGGGCGAGGTCCTCTGATTAAAAAAATCACTTTTCTTGTTTTACGATAATCACAAAGGAAATAGAATTCCTATCCTATACTGATAAGCCAGCCCAGGCGCATGCATGCATGCATATTTCATTTTATCATCTCGATCTCAATGGATATTTTAGCATTCCATTAATTCTGTTTGCTGTCCTACTTTCCCTTGCCCTGCTCGTTCTCATCATGGTTAAAAGCAGTAAAGAAAAAAATCTTCATCCTGGAAGTTTAGGTTTCCCTGTGATAGGCGAAACACTTCAATATCTCAAAGCCCGCAAAGCCAACGAAGCCAAAGAGTGGATTGAAGAAAAAGTTGCAAAATACGGCCCTGTTTTCAGAACCTCTTTGATGGGCTGCCCTGCGGTAGTCCTCACTGGCCAAGCCAGTAACCGCTTTATTTTCCAAAACGACTACAGCAATATCTTCACAAAGCAATCGACTCGGTCGGTCACAAAGATCTTCGGCCGCAGAAGTTTACTGGAACTCCCGGTGGAAGATCACAAGCGTATAAGAGCCGCCATCATGTCGTTTCTTAAGCCTGAGGCCTTGCAGAAATCGCCGCCAAAATTGATTCCGTCATCAGACGACATTTTGTTGATTGCTGGGACGGAAAGGACAGTGTTAACGTGTGGCCGTTGATGAAGCAGCTTACTTTCCAAGTTGCCGCTGATTTGCTCTTCGGTTTGACGGACCGTCGAGAGACGGAAATTTTGTGTGAGGAATTTGGCAGGGCGGTGAAGGGCCTTTGGGCTGTTCCGTTGGATTTGCCTGGTACGAGTTTTCGCGCCTGCTTAAAAGCCCGGTCTAATATATGTGACACGTTGTCGTCCTTGCTGGCGATGAAGAGGGAGGAAATAGCACAAGGGAGGGTGTCACCTAAGCAGGACTTGATGACGTGGCTGCTGACTATGAGGGATGAAAATGACAAGGCGCTGACGGATGAGGAGATCATAGATAACATGATTGTACTTATGATCGCTGGGCATGATACCACTGCTATTCTTCTAACGCATCTGGTTAGAACGCTGGCCCTAAACCCTCACGTCCGCCAAAATATTATTCAAGGTATGCTCTCTTAGCAAAACTACTTCTCACAAGACTTTTTTACTAGTCGAAACTTTTCTAGTTAAAAGGAGGTCATTTGATTGAAAAGATAAAGATTATTTAAGTTTATTGGGAAGAGGCACATATCAAATGTTATATAATTATTTCAATTTTGAATTATGTGTGTTCATAATTTTTTAATTGAAAAGCGTAGTTTTATTGATAAAATTTTTATAATATAATGTTAGTCATACAAAAAAGACAGGTGGATAAAGTCACACTTTAGAAACTAAGTTACATTAGGTGACAAAAGACCATCAAGAAAAAAAACAAAAGACAAAAATCAAGAATGGCCAAACCCTGTATCCACAATACGATATTTTTTTCCCTTTTTCTTTTGAACCTCAGTCCAACACTCTAGACGACTAAAATCCATCTGGTTAGCAATGACTATCGAAAGCTCATGATTTTGCTGAGGATCAAACATGGGTTGATCCTTGTCAAATTCTGAAGTTTCATATTCATATGATCTCTTGATACCGCCACCTATAACATTATCTACAAATGTCGTTTGACAAGATAACTTTGAACTTTCTTTCTTCCTTGTGCCAACTTTAAGTTCTTTCGTGACCTTGGTTGGAAAAGTGTTCTCATACGGTTGTCAACCTTTAGGATGAGAATACTGATCATTTAAATTTTTTGGCTTACCTACATGTGGACAAACCCCTTTGAGATGCCCAATTTGGTGGCAAAGACGACATCTAAAAGCAATGTTTTCATAATCCAAGATCTGGAATTATCATGTTTCAGCTGGATTCAATCTAGAAGACCTTTGCTAAGATCAACTTCCAGACAAATATGGGCATAGGTAAATAACCCTTGTGTAGACTATTCCAAATCCATTTGATGAATCTTCCAAGTGAATTACCAATAGCTTCACATACTGAGGGGTGCCAAAAGGGAAGAGGGAGGTTTGGGAACCGAACCCAAACTAACATTTTGGACACCACCATTGTTGAGGGATCAAATTAAAAAAATCACAGGATAACAAAGATCCCAGCTCTTCCCCAAAACCAAGGTCCCAAGATCCTTAAAAACTCTATGATAATCCTCAAGCTCCATAAACTGAACTATAAAAAACCTTTAGAGCAGAAATGGATCACACACTTTTTGGTCTAGGTAAAAACAACCCATTGATGCAACTCTTCTGACCAAGCCCAAAACCCATTAAATCTACAAATAATTTTATAATCTTCAACTGAAAAAATTAACCCATTTACCTTAGAATGAGAGATTTCCAGTGCAAGTATCTCATCATATTTCTCCACAATATATGGACTGAGCAAAATAGAAGGTGAAAATAATGGAGCCTTGGAGCGTGCAACATCTTTGTATGAAATCCCAGAACCACTAGCCATAAAAAGCCCAAGTGCCATACCATAGAACAGGGGAGGGAAGAGATCGTGGACAACCACGGACCTACTACAGACCCAACCGTTGTTATAGGCTTCCTTGCCCTTTGTTGTTGTTTAGGGTTTCTTCACACAACTCCTCTATTTGGTTCCATCTTTTCCTTAACTGTAATTTAATATACATATGGAACTTCTATTATGAATCGTGTTCATCAATTTTATTTATATAAAGTATAGAACAAATGACTCATATACTATATAAACATAAGCAAGGTAAACTTAGTTATGTATTTTGTCACTTCCTAATAATTACGTTGAGCATATTTATAATAAAAAATAGGCTGGAAAATGAACTTAAGTAATCTTCCTTTATAAGATGGACTAGTTTAATCTTTATAAGAAACAAGATCACACAATTTCTTTCCTAAAGAGTTTAAGAGCTTTAATCCTTGTAGTCTTTGCAAGAGACAAAGTGGTGTTGTTGATAGTTGGGGACAACAAAAGATTATTGTTATTAAAAAAGAAGTTCAATCTAAACCTATCACCATTCCAAATGATAAATGGTTTGATCGACACAATAGATTTCCATATGTTGCTATCAACACTCATATGAGCCTTCAATCTCAACATGAGTCGAGGTAATGAGGAGTGTGTGAAAACCAACTCCCTTCCATGCCTTTTTAAAATAAGGAAACCTACATATATGTAATGCATGAGAAGAATTTTCCATGCTTTTGAGCCCTCAATAGCTCTAAAAACTACTTACCACAAAGAGTAGTACTATGTATGTAGACATTAATGATGCCCATGCCTTATTTTTCTTGTGAAAGGCAACAAATCCCCCAAGATACTTTGTGAAAACCACAAGTTTTTTTTTTCATTAGCCCACATGAAGTCATGAAAAAACTTGACAAGCTTGTCATAAGCTACTTTAGATAGCACCCAACAAGAGTATTGGACAAGTCCCAACAAACACCTTTATGCAAGCTTGAAACTTACCCATTAAAGATAAGGGCTTGGTAATCTAATACACAATTTTATTCTCTATGTGTTGAAGAACATATTACCATAGTGCAGACGAGGAGCTTTCAAAATTAAAGGGAATCCCAATGAATTTGAACATTTTCCCTTGCCAATCAATTTTCAATTAAAATTCTCAAGCCATTCAAGCATATGCATCATGCTCTACCATTAACATTGGATCTTATTCCATTGTAAATTCAACATAGAGACTTTATAAAAGGTTTCAATGCATGCCATATCTTCTTAAAACGAAGCTTGATTCTTGGCCAGGGTGAGAAAATAATCATATTCAAAGGGACCATTCTAAAGTTGACTTGTCTAAAGGCTTCCACAACCAAGTGTTATGATCCACACTTGTCATATTTGAATCAATATAACACACTAGATATTGGTGGGTCAAGATGCCCAAATATTAAATATATTAAGAAATTGAGCAATACCCTTTTGGTAGGGCAACATCGTACAATACTCCTTTAGGAAGGAATAACTCCATAATTCCACTCTGAGGGGGCAACTGTAATACCTTTCTAACAAATATAAGACTCAACACTTGATATCTTTCACAATGAAATTCATCTCTTTTATATAGACCTCTATAACTAACAATGGATGGGTAACCTCTTAATACCCATGTAAGCCAACTCATTACCCGATGTACTAATTTCACAAGTTACTCATTTATCCCAATATCTTAGACCTATACAACTAACTAAAGGGATGTGTGTCATATGTCAACATCTCCATCAACCCATATACATTAATATATCATCTCCCTAAGTACATAACATTCCATCCCTCTTTGACATATTTCATTCCCAAAACATAATAATAAATCATATAATGAGTGTGCTTCAAATCATTGCACACTTGTCTCTAAGCTCAATCATCCAACCACCCATATGTGATCTTGGTTGGTGATAGCTCACCATTCCAAATTCCATTATGCTACTCTGATTCCATTCATGATCATAACAATACCTCCTTGGTGTCTATGTACAATGATTCCTTCGTAGATTCCATGTTTCAATTCCACTGTGCTACTCTAATTCCACGCATGACCATAATAGTTATTCTTTGGCTTCCATGAATAGTCATACTAATTTCCCCACTTATTTCATGTTCCGTATTCTTATGTGCTATTTTGATTCCATAGATGACCATAGTAATTCTTCTATGACTTTAATGCATAGCCAAAGTGGTAGCTCCATTGATTCCTTGTATAGCCATAGTGATTAGTATTCTGATTTCTTGTATAACCAATGTGATTGTTGCTATGACACTTCCTAACATGCCCCCATGATTGTTGCCTCTCATGATGATGTGGGTGTCTATATGCCTCAAGATTTTCTAATAATTTGACCTTATCAACCTTTTTTGTTACCTCTTCCACTTTTTTCCTTTGGTAGTGCATGTGTCTCTTGAGTAGCTGAAGTGATATTCTCTTCTTGTACTATTTAATCCTGTATTTTTTTATTTGAATCTTCCTTATGCACTTCTTCACTATCTTCAAATTTATCTTTATGGTATTCCTTTAACTATAGTTGTGCCTTGCCAAGTGTGATATCCTATAAAGTTACCTAATTTTTCTTGTACCAAAGCTTCATGAGCTTTTTTTGCACATTAATATTTATTGTTTCCAAAGTATCTAACCATGGATATCCAAGAACAATATCCAAAACATTCATATCCAAAGCATAAATTTTTTAATATAAAACATATATGTCCATAGTGAGCTTCAAATCTTCAACAAATTTAAATATTCTTACCATCTACTTGATCCTCGTTGATATTATTTGTTTGAATATGTAGATGTTGGGCCACATCCTTTTTGATGAAATTTTAATTGCTGCTAGGATTTATGGAAATAATGACCTTATTCTTTTGAATGCATCTATGAAATTGCAATATTGGCTTTTATTTATTTAGAGCTGAACTATATCTCTCCTTCCTCTTCAAGATCCTCAACCTCTCCTTTTGCATAATCTATAACCTCTTCATTATCATCATCATGCTCATTGTATTCTTCTTCTTCTTCATCACCTGCATTCTCTTCCTAATTACCATTATCATCATTATTTTGTTCCTCTTGTTTTTATTTTTCTTCATCTGCAATATGATCATTGGTATTTTCATCTTCTTTTTCTTTTTCATCATATTATTCTTCTATGTCCCATCGATATACGAAAAATTGTTCCATTTATTTCCACAAAAACTTCCATTTTTCTAATCCCAATTGAGCCCACCCAAGTGACACATGACCCTTGAAAAAATGTGACTAACTATTACGCTAGAAACTTCTTTGAAAATATTTCTCCTTAAAAAGGAGCCACCACTCTCTAGCATCAATATCCTCCTCTCCATGATCTACACAAACTAGGGTTAATGACAAAAACCCTAAAAATTTAATAAATCATAGGACATTGATCATATAACCCCCAAAATTTTACATTAGCTTCCTTATATGCTCATACAACTTCAGTGAACAAATTATGGAAAAGATCTAAATTTTTTGGCATGCAAAGTGAATCTATGAGACATAAATTTATAGTAACTCACTCAAAACTTATCAAAAAATTATAAAATTTTGACTGCATATTTAGTGTATGATGATAATGATCTAATAAAAATTTCACAAAAAAATTCCCAAAATTATAGATGATATGATGAATTTATTGCAGACCTTAAAATAACAATATCTCACACAAAATGGATCATCAAACTTCAATTTTTTTACTGTGTCTTACTTGAATTATTCTTTAAATCCAATACAACATTGCAAAAAAATTTACAACATATTTCAAGATATAAGTGATTCTCCAAAATTAGGGTTTCACCCACAATATTTTGTCATGTTTCCTTTTTGAAATATTCAATTATAGAAATAATTTAATAATAATATTTTTAGTTGTTCAAAGTCATTTTATTCTATAACATGGAAACATGACACTTATATATTATTATAAAGGGGGCCAAAAGTAATATTTATTAAGTAGGACAGAAATATAATAATTATTTGAATGTGTTTTAAAATGATTTTAGAGTTTTTGGAATGAAAAGTGAAATTATAAAAAGAGGAGATGAGCTCAAAAGTCATTACTCATTATTCATTATTCACTTTTCATTATTCACAATTGAAATTAGAATTGGTTCAATTTCTACTTTTAAGGACAAAAATCTTTCATTGCACTTTAGATTTGAGGATGATAACCCTCCTATTTTTTGTGATAACTCCGTATAGGGGCTATATTTGATCTTCATTTTAATTTGACAGAGTAACATGGTAACATTTTTAACTATGGATCAGTCACATTAGTTGGACATAACCTTTCATGAGGATTTCAAGGATGATGCCACTAGATTAGGGGATGATGCCATCATTGGGAGGTGTTGCAGCCTATCGTATAATAGGGGTTACCTTCTAGGGTTTGGAAAGATTGACCTTTTTGGGTTGTCAACATCAGTCAACTGTATCTATATTTTATAGTGATTTTTTCATTTGCATGGTCAACTATAATGTGTTAATTTGCAGTATAAAATGAATAAATAATTTTTATATTGAGAGTTTGAGCTACTGCTTCAAATTCTTATTTTGAGGATGAAAACCCTCCATTGAAACCAAATTTAAGGACAAAAAACCCTCCAATATTCAGTGGTGACTTCACCTAGGAGTTGAATTTGTGCATCGAGTCAAATATTTGCAATTTTTAGTTCAATTTTATCAGCTAGAACACATTTTTGGCATCATTATCAATATTTACATATTGAACATCATCTACAGTAGCTAGGGCATCATCTCAAGGGATGATGTCACATTAAAGGAAGTATTTTAGGGCTAACATAACCTATAGTTGATGGCCATTATTTATTTTAGTCTGCAAAGCCATCGTTTGGTCTATTCCATCTATCTGGGATGCCATTGGTTAGAAAATTTATGTATACACCATATTAGTATTTTTCTGATATTTAACATTGAAAAATAAATACCAATAACTAATTTCAGTATTTATTATATGATTGTCATTATTTATAGTAAATATGGATTTTTCCTAGGGTTAAAAAATCATTTCCATCATTTTTCAGTATTTGTAATTTTTACCACAAGGGTTTTGTAACAAAAATCAGTTTTTGTCAATTCTGCCCTAAAGGGGCATTACAATGGTATTAGAGTAGTGATCTTCCCAGCCTATAAATCATGTGGACAATGAAAGAATCCATGTTAGATATGTTGCAATCTACGCAATAATATTTGGAAGATCTAAAGCCATTGATAGAAATAATGAAGATGAAAAGGTCAAAATCTAAGCTAAAAAATCTACAGAGCAAAATGAATTCAATATGCAAGTCAAAGGTAAGGAGATATTATCTGCAAAGGAACCAGATGATGTGGTTGAAAAGAAACTAACCACATTGCAAACAAGCACAAAGGATGTAATGAGGACCCATAAATGGTGTGATGAATGACTAAGAAGAGCTAAGGAAGCTAAGTTGATAGCCACTCAAGCAAAACAATACCCACATAAAATTAAGAGAAATAATTCTCCAATTGTAATGGTGGAGCATGAAGAATAATTAGTTTTATAATTATTTAGAGAGGTTTTTTAGTTAATGCCAATTTTTTGAGTCTCCAACATGGGAGAGTTGAAGCAAATTTCTTTACAAGATTGAAAGAAGAAGATAAGCTTTTGGATCATTCTTATGACAACTCATAATATGAAAAGAATGTTTCAAATCAAGAAGTTTATGAGGTTTTGTTCCATGAAGACCTTATTGAGAGGCATGCACATGATAAAAAGTGCCTCACAAGATACTAATATTGGTTTTCAACTTGTTAATTTTTTTTGGATCAATGACTAATGTTAAGAAATTTGATTATCTTCATGATTATAGCAAGAAACATGAAAGTGTTAATTTTAGTGGAAGTTTGTGGCAAGACTCTTGTCATCATGGGAAGTACCAAGAGATTGGTGAAAATATGAAGGGTAAAAAATGGAAAGAGGATCTTTTCTCTCATATCCAAGATCATTCATGTATGATCGTGTGGGATCCATACTTTTCAGCTCATAAGTATATCAAAGTGTCACAACAAAAGCCAACTACATCATAAGAAGGATCGAGGATTGGGAATTACAAATTCCCAAGATTGATTTGGAATTTAAGTATTATAGAGATGGTTAGTTAGTGAGAGTCAAAGTAATTGAGCTTGCACTTGCTTGAGGACAAATAAGTTTGGGTACGGTAGACTGTCATGTCCACTTTTAATTTTTTTTAATTACGGAAATAGTCAATAATAATAGTTTAAGTCTTTCAAAGTCAATTTATTCTATAACATGGAAAAATGATACTTATTATTATTATTATTATTAATAATAATGGGGCCAAAAGTAATATTTATCAAGTGGGCCAAAAAGGTAATAATTATTTAAAAGTATTTTAAAATGCTTTTAGGGTTTTTGGAATGAAAAGTGAATTATGAAAAAAGGAGTTGGGATCAAAAGTTATTATTCATTATTCATGATTGAAATTAGAATTGGTTCAACTTCTACTTTTGAGGATAAAAATCCTCCATTTCACTTCAAATTTGAGCATGAAAAACCTCTGATATTCTATTATAGCTTCATCTAAGGGCTATATTTGAGCTTCATTTCAGTTTGACAGAGTAGAATGGCAACATTTGTAATTATGGATCAGTCATATCAATTAGGGCATCACCTTTCAGGGAAATTTCAGGGTTGTTTGAGGCATGATATCACTAGTATAGGGGTGACATCATCATTGGGAGGTGTTACAGATTGCTTTACAATAATGTTTACCTTCTAGGGTTTGGAATGATTGATTTCTGCTTGGGATGCCAACATCATCCAATCAGATCTATATTTTCTGCTAATTTTTCCATTGCAAGGTCAGCTATAATTTATTACTTTTTAACATAGAAATAAATAAATAAAATTGGTATTTGATTTGTATTCGATCTCAGTATTTAATAAAAATAAGATTGTCATTTTTAGAGGGTTTATCAGTGCTTTTCAAACTCTTGTTTATTTCCTATGATGGTTTATTGTAAAATTAATATTTATTTAATTCTACTCTAAGGTAATATTTTAGTACAAGGGTTTTATTACAAAAAATAAAATTTTGTTAATTCTACCCTAAAGGGATAGTACAAATTATCTAGAATGTCCATTTTAAGACAAAAAACAATAATTTTGGTTTTTTTTTGTAAACTCTTCTTGGTAAATTTCTTAATTTTATTTTTATATTCACATGCAAATACTGGACTAACACATGCAACACTTAATACTAAAAAACCCAAATTGCAATTTTTATTTTAGTCAATAATTACATAAAATAATGTTGAAAATAGTTTCAATAATCTACTTAATGTTTCCCAATCAAACCCTAGGATGCAGAAAGAATAAATTTTGTTAAATAAAACCTTTACAATCAAAATTTTATTATAGTAGGATGGTTGTACCAATCCAAATGAATGTTTGCAAAGGGAAGCATTGCATAATACAACTCACAACATGATTTGTTGGTTTATTTTAATGAGGTGACAACTGTAGATGAAGGTACAACAAGCTGGACACATAATTGCAATAGCATAAACTCCCTTGAAACCCTTCTCCAAGGATTGAACATCTATTCAAATGCTACAATTTACAATGCAACAATCCTTATATGGCACACTAGCCAAACCCTGGGGTACAACAACCTTTATTTGACATAAAACCTTGATTTACTAATCCAACAAACCCTCACAAAAATTCTAGAAAATGATAGTACCTTACATCCAACTGAAATATGATAATAATCATATTTATTTTCACAATTATGAATTTGTATGGGATCACCTCAAAAGATAAGAGGGTTTTCATTCTTATATTCTAAATTATGAAAGATGAATATTTTCATCCCTAAGTCTTCAACGAATAAGGGTTTTCATCCTTATGTTGAAAAATCTACATAAATATTAGGCTTACCAAATTGAGAAAACATATTGATCATACACTTGAATATGGATACAAATGAGAGATAACTCTCAATATATAGACTCAATTATCACTTTTATGGTTAGGATTACACTTTAAGGTTTTACCCTTTTCTTTTATTTTCAATTTTCCATTTTCTCACCTTTTTCTTTATTTATAATAATAATAATAATAAAGTAATATTAAATTTGGTTTTTTTAATAAATTAAAGAAGTAAGTCACATAGACAACTTAAAATATTAACTTTATTATTTTTTATTTTATTTGACAAAGGGGATATGATAGTTTGCCCTTCCTAAAGATTTCCTATCCTCAAGCAATCCTTGAACCATCTTGCAAATATTCAAATCCTAAATCATTCAAGTTGATCACCTGAAGTTGCTTTTCTTGTTGATCTTGTTGATTTTTCTTGTTGATCTTTAATTCCCTATAAAACTTTCTTAGTTGTGCCCAAATATGTATCTGTAACTTCTAGCTTTCATGGAAACTTTTCTTCATGGAGAATGATCTCTTCATTCTACTTCTGTTGCACTACTTTGATTTGATCTTCATATAAATCATTGTTTGCATTAAGAGTTAAAGCTTCTAAAGTCTTGGCTATTTATTCAATTGCTTCTATGCATATTATTTCAGCCTCATGACATTGGCTGATTGTGATCATATCCACGTGACTTGAATGTATAGCTTAAATTTTTGTAAAGCTAAATTCCACTTCCATAATTTTATGTTCCTCCATTACAATTGGAGAATTATTTCCCTTAAGCTTTTTTAGGTATTATTTTGATTGAGTGAATATCAACTTATCTTCCTTAGCTCTTCTTAGCCATTCATCACACCTTTTATTGGTCCTCATTACATCCTTGCAATTGTTTGCAATATGTTTATTTTTTTTCAACCACTTTCTCTGGTTCCTTTTCAAACAACATCTCTTTACCTTTGACTTGAATACTGAATTCCTTTTGCTCATTTGTAAATTTTTAAGGCTCAAATTTTTTTCTTTCCATCTTATTTATTTGTATCCATGCCTTTCTATCCTTTTGATATTATTGCATAGCTTACAACATCTCTAACATGGATTCTTGCACTACACTCATAATTCACAGGCTGTAAAGATCACAACTTTAATACCACTAGAATGTCCCTTTATGGACAAAAACAATAATTTTAGATTTTCATGTAAACCATTTCTGGTAAATTTCTAAATTCTAATTTTTATATTCACATGCAAAAACTAGACTATCACATGCAACACTTAATACTAAAACCCTAAATCATAATATTTAATTTTCAATAGACTATTGAATGTTTCCCAACCAAAACCTAGGATGCAAAAAGAATACATTTTGATAAATGAAAACATTACAGTCTATTTTAAACAAAAAAAGATGGTTACACGAATCTGAATGAATGTTTCAAAGGGAAATGCCATATAGTAAAATTTACAATAGGATTTTTTGACTAATTTTAATGAGTTGAAAATTGTAGATGAAGGTATGATAGGCTGGACACATAATTACAGCAAAAACTCCCTCTAAACCCTTCACTAAGGCTTGCACAATAGTTCTTAGACTATGATTTGTAGAGCAATAGGCCCTAGATGGTATGATGACCAAACCCTAAGGTACACTAACCTTTGTTTGGCATAAAGTCCCAATTTGCTGATCCAACAAATTGTCACAATTTTTTTAGAAATTGATAGTACCTTGCAGCCAACTAAAATATGAAAATATTTGAATTTATTTACACAATTGTGATCCATGTATGTAATCACCTAAAAGGATATGAGGGTTTTCATCCTTAGATCTTGAATTATGGAATATGGAGGTTTTCATCCACACAACCATCTTCAACCAATAAGGGTTTTCATCCTCATGTTGAAAAATTTGAAGAACTATGAGGTTCAACAAATTTAGAAAATATATTGATCGTAACTTGAATATGGATTCAAATGAGAGAGAACTCTCAATATATAGACTTAATTTTCACTTTTAGGGTTAGGGTTATACTTTTAGGTTTTACCCTTTTCTTTTATTTTTAATTTTCCCTTTTCTCACCCTTTTTTTAATTTTTAATAATAATAAAGTAATATTAAGTTGTCAATTTTTTTAATAAAAATAAAAAGTAAGTCACTTAAACAACTTAAAATATTAACTTTATTATTTTTTAATTTATTTGAGAAAGAGGACATGGCATATTTTCCCAACTCGAATCTCTGATACCACTTGTTATGATCCATACTTGTAATAATTGAATCAACACAACATAATAGATATTGGTCGGCCAAGATGACCAAATATTCAATATATTCTAAGAAATAGAATAATACCTTTATGATAGGACAACACCTTAAATACTACTTTAGAAAGGAATAAATCCATAAATCCACTTCAAGGGGGACACCTTTAATATCCTTCTAAAAAATAGAAGACTCAACACTTAATATCCTTTACAATAATATCCATCTTATTTATATAGAGCTCTATAACTAACAATGGATGGATAACCTACCAATCCCACTGTTGGCTGACTCATTACCCAATGTACTAATTCCACAAGTTGCTCATTTATCCCAATATATTAGATCCATACAACTAATTAAGAGGGATGCATGACATTTTGTCATCTCCATCAACCCATATACATTAACACATACTCTCCTTAGGTATATAAAACCAAGATACACAACAAAGAAGAAAGTTAGAAACCATGTCAGATAGAACACAAAATACCAAAGATTTTAGACTTGTAGCCATTGATTGGTAAAAAAAGTTGAGGCATTTGAAAATATGGTTTGAAAAATGTAAATAAATAAATCTCTAAATGTTAAAGCTTCAATAATGGATAATATAAAAGGACACTCATTGTAGTCATAAGTTTTTTATAGGTCAATTTTGAGAAAAAAATGCGTTATTGAGTATCCCAAGACCAGTCCTTATGTTCCTAGACAATAATAATGTGGCCTAAAATATATATGATTTTAATTAAATCCAATTTCTCTAGTCTAAAAATTACAAGAATAATGTGACACAAACAAACCACAAGAGCTTTGGAAAAGATCTTGTAGGAGACATTCAACAAAGTGATGGGTTTCCAACTTGTAATAAGTTGTAAATACCCTTATTTAGGAATAAACCTAATGTTTTGATCCATGTGAGGCTTAAGAGGTGCATGAAGGACAAAATTAAAACTATTTAAAATAGACAAATATGTTCAAATAGAGTTAAAGAATTGTAGAACATGTAATGGAATATGAATAAGGTGAAAAACCATCACACAATCAAATGCAAATAGATAAGCATAATAAAACTACTTACATTAAATGTAAATAATATGATATAGATATTTATATGTAAAACATTATGAGTGTAAAAATGAGAATTCATATCATCAGAAAGGAAAACACTTCCAAATTGATTTTTCTAGACTATGAAGGATCACAAAGGTCAAGAATAAGAATTTTGGTTATGCTATATAGATGAGGCATGATAACATGTGAGAGAGGTGACCATTTCCACTTGTTATTTTCTTCCTAATTGATGGTAAAAAAGGATTGAATTATTTTTAATATATCATTACAAGAAAACATTTACAAAAGGAGACAAATATGAAACAATTCATATCCTGTAACTACTGATAGTTTGCATTCTTGCATGTGTGATGGTTAGAATTCTAGGCATACAATATGATGATAAATACCATGATATGGTGTGAACTCAAGAAGTGAACCCTGATGTGGTGGGAAGTGATGCAGAGTTATGCGCAAAGCTAGAATGATGTGTGGTATATTACAGGTGTTTGTGTGCATGATGTGAGATGTTGCAGATAGTGTTGAGTGATTCACATAATCTAATTAATATGTGGAATGATTCTTGGTTTTGTACCAACATGCATGGGTACTATGAAGGTTACATAAGTGGAACATACCACCATGGTGTTGTATAGGATGCATGGAATCCACGAGAAAACACAAGATTGTGAAGTATGCATAATCTTTCCTTGATTCCTTCCCTTAACTCAAGGTGTTCCAATCAAGTTGAGCAATGTTTAGGATAAGTTATAATATGTTAGAACACTAACATAAATTTTGGTGTGAAGATCAACATGTGTATAAGTTCTTGGTGTTGTGCCCTACCTTAGGGTATACTAATCGAGTGGAGTGTCACACAAAGAAAGTTGACTATGATGCCATCAATCTAGGGTAATCCATTCATATGACTCAACTCAACTTGGAGTTGTGAAATACTATTAGGTTATGAAAACATTGTGCTATGTAGAACATAAAGTTTTGACAAATGGCATTGAGATTGACTATCAACGTTTTGGCATGGGGTGCTTCCCCTCAACCACTCACTAACTAAACCTTTGAAAATTATGCACTCAATTCTTATTGAGTGGAGTGTATGAGGTTATATTTGGATTTTTGTGGCATGTATACTTTCACTGACTAGTGTTACACTCACTCTTATCTACTGACATGAGGAAATCCTATCATAATCCATAAGTGAGCCTCAAGATAATTTATATGTGCTCAAGAGCCATCAAGAATATCAAAAATGAGAAGGTATATAGGAGGGACCATTGTTGTGCTTGGATCATTCTTCACCCCTTAGAGAGTAATAGTCCCCACTACTATTAGTTTTATGATTCTAGCTGATGGTGATGAACTAATGATCCAAATTAGAAAATATAATGGTATGGAGATGTTGACTCCAATCCCTAAGAAAGAATGTAGGATACAAATCCATGAGAATATGTGACCATATATCTCTTTGATCCTTGATGTGTCATAGTGATTTAGATATCAATGATTTTATAGGTGTAGAAACTAAATCCTATGGTGTTCAAGAGTGTACCATTACTCCTATTAGCCTAGTTTAGAACATGTTGTGTATCCCTGCTAATTCTATGGGATGTATGCAATATCCATGTACTCTAAAACTGAGAAGAGGGGTGTATGTATACCCATAATTTATTCTTGAGGGATGTGTGAAGACTCCTTTTACATGAGAGAGTATTACAAATAAAAAATATCTATGTCACATGGATGTTGCATGCTCATGAGTGTGGCAAAATAAAAAGTGTAATATCAATGTTTTCTACACACAACATGAGTTTGATGTCCACCATCAAGACTTTGCAATAGAAAATTGAAGTTGAGAAACCCCAGTGCTTTAGTTCTGAGAAAAATTATGAATCTTCTTACATGAGCATACGAAATGTTTTTGAAAAAAAAGTTGATCTACTAATAGTGCAAAATTATAAATGTGTTGGTATATAATACACAATAGAAACAAGGTGTGCTATGTATATATCAATGTATGTGCAAATATGTAACTTGATATGTTGTTATCCAACACATTACTAATGTGTAAATCTTTACACTTGTAAATATGTTGAAGAGAGGAGATGATATTTCTATAACTATCAATGTCCATCCACCCACAATGTAGCTTCAATAAATGTGAAATATTTTATATAGGTATGTATGAAAACAAACAAGTTAATTTGGAATAATTGCTTCTTCCAAAAATACAACAAGTATGAATATCCCAACACTCTTTAACTATATGACCATTTTTTTGGAAATGGCTACATGTAAAAGTAGGTGTTTTATGTGTCTTAATAAGAACATATTTGGGACTTTTGTAGTTCAACCATGTTGTGCTATTTTCATGGTTGTTGTGTAGGATGCTATTAAGGCACATGTTGTGTTTAAATTTTTTGTTGTGTAGGTTCTTATTCAAAAGCTTGTGCACATGCCTAAGGATGCTTCTATGTGAAGTGTTATTAAGAGGCATAGACTAATCTATGCATAGTTTACACACCATGTACACATCTCCTTCATGCACTTGCTTAGCTATGCACATCTCACTTCGGAGTTGTATAAGCCATGAGCCTACTCATAGTCTTGTGCACTTTACCTCTATGATAAACCTATTTTAGCTTGTGTGCACCCCATGACTATAGTCTACACCAAGTTTGATCAAAGTTTCATACATTACACTTGTATTTGCTCATAGTCCTATGCACCACACTCATGCTTTCTCATAGTTATGCAAACTACACTCACCTTTGTTCATAGTACTACATAGTAAACTCACACTTGATTGTAATCCTACACATTACACTCATGTTTGCTCAAAGTGTTATGCACTACATTCTAGCTTACTCACAGTCTTGAAAAATACACTTTTGCTTGCTCATAGTCATGCACACCACACTCACACTTGCTTACAGTTATACAAAGCCCATTCACACTTACTCATAGTGAACTTTTGCTTGCTCACAATCCTCTACACTACACTTGTGCTTGGCCATAGTCTTGTGTATAACACTCATGCATGCTCATAATTTTGTACACTACACTCAAACTTGATCACAATATTGTGCATAACACTTGTGCTTGATCACAGTCCTTCACACTACGCCATGCCAAGATCACTCATAGTACCGTGCACCTCATTGGCACCTACTCATAGACTCATGCACTTACACTTGCCTACATGTAGTGCATCCACATATCATCTTACTTTGAATGTGTGACTTTACAAGTGGTGCTTCTCAGCCTAGAACCTATCAAACATATAATTGGGTAGTTAATCACCACATACTTGTAAGTTTAACCATCACTTTACAAGGAAGATTTAAATGGATTATAACCATCTTCTTTGTAACTGACAACATTATGTATAAATATGTATAACCATCATTACGTATAAATATGTAACATATGCATTGCCAAGGGGGAGGCCTAAGGATTCAATGCCACACATTGTAATCACATACACAATCATAAATATAGGTAGCATGCTCTATTTATCTACTCTATTATACATGATCTATAAGCATCCTTCAGTCTAGGCAAATCAGAGGAAGTGTTACCCTTTATGATCATAAGAACCTACTCTCCTAGCCTTGTTGAAGATTTATACACCTTTGTACTCTTTCCCTATTATTTTATCATTGAATATAAGTTGAATTTATAAAAGTATAAGACTTTCACTCCATTGAATGTGTGTTGATTATTTTATCTGAATATTTCTATGCGCATTCACTTTGCATAACCACACATATTATCCCCAACACACAATTGTCTCCTACATGTTTCATCCTAGGCCCCCATAGCATGGATCATGGACCCTTTGAATAACTTAATTGAATGGTGCATTGCTCAGATGATCACATGTCTTCTTTAGTTATATCAATGGTATTTTGGGTTGGTGAAAATTTGGAAATGCTTTAACCATTTTATGTAGAGTGCAATGTGGAAGCGTTATTAGTGCTTGACTGTAGGAAGAAGTTTATGAAACCTTTATTAATTTAATTGTAACCTATGTTACATGGTCTCAACTTCATTTGGAGGAGATTGATGATGCCTTCACCATTTTCTTATAGTCCTTGACCTTCATATTCCATTTTATTCAATAGTTTGGAACCAAAACCTTTGGTGTGTTTCTAGAAACTACGAAATAAAAATGTTTAAGTGGATTGTAGGAAATGACAAAGACTTACTAGATTCTCATATGTCATCATCTAAGAATTTCATGTCATAATTGGGCATGGTGGCACACTTATAACTAGAGGATCAAGGGTTTAAAACCGTGTACACTTGGCTTTAAGTTGGCCAAGTTAGTTTTCCTTTCTAAAAATCTCTTGATGTAGCTTCACCATGATTTTAATACATCTTTCCTCAACTTAAACAAGATTATTAAGGACAAGTATGCCACATGAATGTTACAAGACATGTGATCTATTTGATGATCCATGACAAGACTAATATTTTCTTTGTGGCTTAGAAATCATCTTGAAAATATTGATATGGTGTGGGAGATATTGGATCTCCTTGAGAAAGTGTGTGCTCTCATAAAATGATTATGAGAGTGAAACTTTCATTTGGAGGTTATTTTCATTATTTCACACTTTTCCCACGATTGCAACAACAAAGAGATGAACACATGTTTGATTATAATTCAATGGCTTAGTGTTGATAACTAATGATAGGATGATGTCTTATACTCATGGATTTGATGCTATTGATATTCATAATGCTTAGGAGATGCACAATGGACAAAAATATAACTACTTAAACCAGATTTTTTTTTTTTCAAATTTGATTTGCAAAATTGTAGAACATGTAATGGAATCTAAACAAGATGTAAAATTACTATTGAGTATTCAAATGTAAAGAGATTAACATAATAAAGTTAATTATATTTAATTTTAAGAAGAAGGTATATATACATATGGGTACAACATACAATGAGAGTGGGAATGAGAATTCTCATGATAAAAAAGGGGAGTCATTTCCAAATTGATTTTTATAGACTGTGAAGGAACATAAAATTTGAGAATGATAATTCCTACTATCAGAAGGGGGAAACACTTCAAAACTATCTTAAATGCTAGTTTACAATGATCAATTGATGTTAGTACTTGAAGCATGCTAAATTGTGAGAGAGATGACCATTCCCATTTTTTATTTGTTTCCTAATTAATGATTATAAAAGGGTCAAATAGTTACAAAGGAGACAATCATGAAATGGTTCATATTTTGTAATGGTTAATGGATCACCTTATTGCAGGGGTGATGGATAAAATTTTAGGTACATATTCCTCAACATGGAACAAGCTTGATAAGTGCCACCTAATGTGGTGTAATATGGTGTAGAGTGTCCACATGATTGATGAGTCATGAAAATATCTAGACTAATGTTTGGTATGTTATACAGTAATGCCAAGTGTGTAAGGGTACCATGACACTTTATGTATGATACAAGATGTCATAGATCAGGTTGAATCATAAGAAAACCCAATTATTGAAAATTATGCTTCTTATAACTATATTAATGTGTAAGGGTGACATAGAGGTTGCCCAGGTGGTGCACAATGCCATAGTACTACACATGATTTTACACTGTGCACAATATTTCCTTAGTACCTTGCATTAACTCAAGGTGTTCCAATCAAGTTGAGAAATTATAATATGTTAGAATGATGGCCTAAAGGTTGGCATGGAAATCAAGCTATGTGTAAGTCCTTAGTTTTGTGAGATACATTGGGGTGTTCCAATCGACTAGAGCTTCACATAAGGAAAGTTGATTCTAATGGTTAAAATTTAGAGTAATCCACTTAGATGGTGTAAGTCAACTTAGAGTGGCACAATACCTATGAAGGTTGTGTAGAGTGTGTAGATGTTATGTTGTACAAAGAATAGAGTTGCATCAAATGGCACTAAGATTTATCATCCACAATTTGGCATGAGGTGTCACTATGTGAAATGGGGAATTTACCATAAAATCTGCACCACCTAAGCCTTTAAAAATTACACACTTTGTGCCTATTAGGTGGAGTGTGTGATGTTGTCTTCTGAGTTGTGCGACATGTATACTTATATTGATTGGAATTATACTCACACTTGTCTATTGATATATGAATTTCTTATAAGATTTAATAAGTGTGCTATAGCATACTTTATTTGTGACATGAGTCGATAATAATACTACCAATGAGAAGATATTTAAGAGGGACCCATCATGTGATTGGATCATGTTGCCTTGGTTGATGAGATTTTTGTTGGGTGAATTTTTTTTCATCAACTAATTGAAGACAAAATGGTTATATCAGTCATAGTGTAATGAGATAAATCTCTCCTCTCAGCAAGGGGAGGTTCCCTATAAACTATCACAAACTTAATTTAAACTAAATATTAACTCAGGGGTGAGATCATATCATCCATTTCTCTTTTTTTAGAAATGATGTTTACAAATTAAAGGAAAACTTTCTTGATATTAATTGAATTTACAAGAAACTCACGAAAGCACAAAGCCTATCGTTGCTTCTCTTGCTGATTTATAACTTATATCACAGTAGAATGAGGTGCAGCCTAAAGTCTTCACCGAAAACTATAAAAAAGTATATGATCACAAAATATAAAATTAGTTCAAATCCTTTCCAATATCCTTTGTTCTAAGACACTAAAACACAAACTAAATACAATTATAGTAGCACAAAGTCCCCATAATCAACTTCAGAACATCTCCCAAATTATTTTCACTCACTCTACTTATTTAATAAAATAGATAAGATTGTATTAGGAAAATGACATAAGAACAATTTCCTACACGACACAAGCTATTTCAATACAAAGTTTGAAAGGTCACTTGCTTTCTCATTCACTTGATAAAATTTGATTTATAATCTGAGCTCAAAGTCTCAAAATGCCTTTCAATTTGGGTAGAGTTTTGCTTCTAATAACTCAAAGATGATAAAAAAATAAAAGAGGCCCTCTTTATTTATAGGGAGAGACCTTGAGAAATTTTTAGGAAAAACCTAATTACTTTGACCTAGTCAAAGATAGGAATCATTTTCGACTTAGGACTTCCTATATTTTTACATGTAATTACATATGAAAAAAATACATGTAAAAATGTCTAAAGCAATTGTGAAAGTACATCTAAAAAGTGGAAATTTAAACCAATTGAAAAAATAATTTCAATTTGTATCCCCATCTTTCTTCATGTGAGCATCGTACATAGTGAAAGCTACTTGCATCCTGATACTATCTGGACTAATAGTGTTCTTGAAAATCATCTTAGCTCTAACTATGGCATCTCTTACTACTATGATTGATTTTGCATCACTAGTTGACCTAGTTTTTAGATTATCCAGAGTTAATTGATTATCCAGAATATTATCCATAGAGGCTATTAAAAATGCTTTATCTTCAAATTCTTTTTGGAACATACCTTAAAATTATTGAATCATTTCTTCTGCTAAAAGGAATTGGTTATCTTGTGATGTAATTTTTCAAGGTAGCTCTTCCAATTTATGCAAAAGACTGACATCATTTTGTTCACTGAGTTTCCTTGAAGATTCGAGGTCACTGATCAACTCTTTAAGCACCTGAATCCTATATGTCAATGCCTCTTTAGTTTCAGTGTAGGAGTCTCTATCAGTAATGACACTAATTGATATTAGAGTGCTTATTTTTAGTTTTCTCATATCCACCAATTTATCAAGATACTTTTCTATGCTTTCAATATCCTGAGAAATAACATCAATGAGATCATCAAGTTTTGCCCTTATTTTTCTCATTTTATTTATCTTCTCAGATAACTCTATGAGTAAGGAAACTCCTTGTGCATGCATCTTGTCCAAGTACTCTTCAAGTACTTTTCCTTTGAGATTGGTCTTTTCCGCTTTTTGAATAACGAGGTCTTCTATGGAAATGGCCTCAAGAGTTAGTGTTTTTGGAGTGAAAGTAATTCTCCTTACCACTGTACTCAATTATTCCACCATTGCTTTGTAGTGATCCTTCATTTCTTTCTCTTTGTCAAATTTTTGAATTTGGATGTCCATGGCTGACTGCATATCACTCTTGGCACTTTCATGAGTTATCTTACCTAATTCAACTCTAGAGATAGAGTAATCATTTATATCAAAATTTTTACTGGTTGCATTCTGAGGAGGTCTTGTAATTTCCAAAAATTTATGTCCCTTATCCCCAATCATTTTTGAAAGAATCCTTGGCTTCTTTGGGGCCTTGGCTTTTACTGGCACTAGTCTATTAAAATCAAAGTCATTTAAAGAGATGGCTTGTTTCTTCCTTTTAGGTGTATAAGCTGATAACCATGATGGGAGCATAAAAGTACTTATATTAGGATCTATCTCTATTATTGGCATCACTAAAGCTGTACTTACACATGTAGTGGAAATAATAGGTGGAGTATTAGTAAAAATTGTACCTTTTATTGAGTGATCAAAAGTAGAACTATCTTCAATATCAAAAGATGGGGATGACAAACTAGGAATTGACCCTAAGGAACAAAGAATATCTTTAAAAGTGCTTTGAGGGTTGTCAAAAATTATTTTGAAAGGAGAGGGTCATCCAAAGAGGGAACACTAATCGAAGAAATAGGTGGAGTTGCAATAGGTGTGTCAAATGGGGAAGAAGAGATTCTTGTTTCTTGTTGCACATTCTCTTATGGAGACAAAGTTTTCTTCTCTGGTTGATCTATAGGGCTATCATCAGTCTCCATTTGTTCCATCGCTGGATCTTCAGTGCTTTGTTTCTCAACTTTCATATCTTCTATTTTTGACTCTTTTTCCATAAATTTTAACTTTTTCATCACAAATATGATCTTTGGCTTATGTGACTTGGAAGAAGAAGGGATATCACTTTTGTTCTTCATCCTATTTTTTACTTTTCTTCTTGTTTTCTCTTGAAATTTAGCTTTTGAACTTGTAATGAATTATTTCAAAGTAATTTCTTTATTTGCTAACCAATTATTGGTGTTTACCAATATACGTTCAAATCTTTTCCTTAAGGAAGTCAGTTTTTTTTGTGACCATTAGATTGGAGGAAGAGGGGCATTAACAATCTATTCAGTATTGTATCTGTCATTAATCAAATCTTTATCATCTACAAAATTATTAGGGATATCAACAAGTCCTAGATATTCAATCTACTCAAGAGATAAACTATTGTAGTCTATTTTCTTGACATCTTCCACTATTCTCAAATCTACCTAAACATCTTCAATCATAGGTTCATGAAATTGAGTTTTCTTCTTGATTATGTCCTTCATGCCCTTGTAATCAAAATTTAGTCTTCTTTTGAATTACTTCAAGGTTACAAGTCGCATTTCTATTTCCATGGCTCTAGCCTTTCCAGTGATTAACACTAAAAACTTGCCAATTTCAACTAAGAACCTAAAACTGGGCTTCTTGAGTTCCATCTATTTATTATGCATGATGATCATTTGTCTGCATAGTTCCATTAAGACCAATTTATTTGAGGGGAATCTCAGAAGCATATAAGGATGACCTTGGAAAAAGCCAACCCTCAGGTACAAAAAAGAAGATAAATTGTAAGAACATGCATCTAAAATCATTCACAACTATCCAGGCCTCATTTGACACTCTTCTTTGTTATAATTGAGGATAAAAAAGACACAAAAATACTACAAAGAAACCATCATTTACTCTCCTAAAATGATAAATAAAACTCTTCAATGGTAACTAAGACTAGTATTGATACACTAGGGTTACTCTCCTATCTCCTTCTAATGTTAAACCTAGAAATATTCTCATTGAAGCTGCAATATAGACTAGGTAAGAAGTCATGTAGAATTTGAAGGTAGTAGATACCTTCATAAATTGATCATGCAAAGCATTGCTAACTTGTTCTCCCCAAAAGATGATTTGTTTGCCTTAGAGTATTATCTAGATGAAGGAATACATTCATTAATAAAACTGTGAGGAAGAGGGTAAATTACCCTACTGAGAAGAGTTATTAGATCACCAACTTCTTCTGTAAAGTCACTTCTTAGAAAACTCCATGGCCACCTTGACAAATTTTCCCTTGGAGTCTTGAGCCATTTATTATTAATTACCTTCTTCAAATTTTCAATATATTTGTTCATATTCTCTTTGTGCTTCAACAAAATCAAGCTTTATCACATCTATAATAGGAGGGCACATGAACACTTTATCATTGAACTCAAGATCCAATCTAATTATCACATTGCCACTAGCGTCTAACACAACCCTGGTATCTTTATTATAGAACTGAGCACACTGAAGAGAAAATTCTGTGTTGTGAGCTGCTACAAGGAAAGAAGATACCAAATAAATATTGATGTCAATTATCTTCTTCATCTCATAGCTAAGATTGCTTGACTTAATTCTTTCCACAAACTTAGCCATGTCCACATGACCAATCTCTATATCTCTAATGTCGTCAACATTAGAATTAACTGAGGTGATTGGAAAAACACATTGATGTTTATACTTCATTACTTTCAACTTCTTTAAAGAAAACTTAGTCATCTGAAAGGGCTTTTAACCAAAAGGATTTTGATGAAGAAAGATCCATAGAAGAAACTATAACAAAATTCATGATCATGCAATTAGGAGAAATACTAGCAATCTTGAGAAAACTACATGTCAATGATCATGACTATGGGGATGTGCCTGAAAGGGCTAAAGTGTGAGCAGACCAAAAAAATACAGGAAAGTGGGCTTAGAAAAGTAAAATTAAAAATATCCAAGAGTTAGAAAATTTGAGAGGATGCTTGCATGGGTGGCAAAAATTACTGCCCTTGCATTTGGGGGGATATTTGCATTTTACTTTGGCAGCAAATTACATTGCCCTTATAGGTAGAAGAAACTTTTGTTTGCGTAGAGGTGGCAAAAATAATCACCAAAGCATGCTTTTTGTGTAGGAGCAACAAAAAATGCTGACAAGGCATAAACACATGAAATTTGTTTAGATGTCCTAATGGCAAAATTTTCCACCACTATAGGAAATAGTAGGTAATGTTTCAGTGGTAAAATTTACTACCACTGCACTTATTTAAAAATGTTCCATACTTACGAATGGAAAAATTTTAGTGTTTACAAATTGGTCTTATTTCACCGATGATGCATAGTGGGAGAAATGGAGTTTTGTGTAAGGGTGGCATCATTTTTCCAACTTATACACTTTCACTTATGGTCTTCAACTACATTTGAAGTGGCAACAAAATTTTTTGCCTCTACTTTTGACTCGATCCCACAGGGACATGCGATCGTCAACATTATTTAACCATAACCTCATGTTGGTTTTTAGAGGATGGTTTTCAACTAACATGAGTTGGGAGGGAAAATGATTTGATTTAAAATGTGGGAAACATGTAATGAAAGCCTATGGTATGAAAAGAGGTATGCAAAAATAGCCACTAAGGCTCATAAGGGTAAAGCAGAAACAAAATGAGGGAGAACTACTGAAAATAAAAATAAAAATAAAAGCCCAACCTAAAGGAAAAGAAAACTCAAAAAATAAAAACCTAGAAGTAAAAATAAAAACCAAAACTTACCCAACAATCTCAAAGTCCTAAGCTTGGCGGTTGGTGAATTAGAAACCTTACTTGCTTGCACGTTCAAATGATTGTAGGGTAGGAGTCTCAGGAAATTTAAAAATGATCAAAATGATGATCAAAAATCAATTTAAATTCCCCAAACCAAGTTTCAACAACTCGGCACGTGCGGCCATAAATGTTGTGCAAATTTTAAGATTTTGCAAAATATCTGCTCGGACGGCAAAAATTGCCACCCTTGCATAGGACAGGGGAAAGCCATACACTAGTGGCAGAAAGTGTCACCGATGCATGGAGAGAAGAAAAACATGCAAGAGTGGCAAAAAATGCCGCCTATGCATAAAAAATAAAAACATGCAAGAGTGGCAAAAAATGCCGCCTATGCATAAAAAAAGAAAATTTTCTAACACCTTATAAACGATCAACATTGACATTTTGATCAGATCAAGGCTATAATGGGCTTCAAAATTTTCAAGAAATCATGATGAGGGAGTGTTGTAAATTTTTCCAAGATGTCAGTCAACTTTACTTGAGATCAAGAGAATCTTGTCTCGAAAGACGAACTTAGAGTGTAGATTATGAAATGAACAAGTTTCATAGGGGTTGTCCACAAAATGAGCGTAGCTAATTTTAAGAATAATAACTGGCTCTAACTGGGGAACTTCCATCGATTAAACTTTGAAATGATCGAAGGGAGTAGGATCCAATCTATAAGTGCCTTCATCCATGCCATTGGGCCACGGAGGCGAGCTACCAAAAAGAAAAAGATACAAAAAAATAAATAAAAATACAAATAAAAACATAAAACTATACAAATGTACAAATGAACTTATGTGATACTTCAAGGATTGAAGTGTTTCAGATGTTGCCCATTGTGAGGCAGTGAGAATGGTGTTCCATCTTGATATTCTAGTAAGAAACTATTTTCACCATAGAATTGATGAATGGCGAATGGACCTCTCCACAAAGAATCAAAATTTTCATGCATTCCTTTTGATTCTCTCATCTTGTCCCACAACAAGACTAGATCTCCAATCTAAAATTCATGAATCCTTGCTTTCTTATCGAAGAGTTTCTTTACCTAATTTTGATGTTCAGCAATACGGTTCACTACCATAGTTTGTTGCTCTTCTAATTTAGTTAGGTACATGATCCTTTTATTAAAAGAATTTTCAAAAGTTTGATCTTCCACTGCCTTTGCCAACTTTAGTGCTAGTAGTTTCAGGGTAATTGATATCTCCACATTCAGACCATATATAAGTTGAAATGGTGACATACCTATTGCCCTTTTAGATGTAATCTTATCTGCCCATAAAGCATCGAACAACACTTTATGCCAAGTTCTCTAATTATCATCTACTAATTTTTTGATAATAGTAACCAGATTCTTATTGGTTGATTTCACCTGACTATTTTCTTGCAGATAATAATTTGAAGAGTAGGAGAGAATAATCCCATGATTGTAGCAAAAATTACTAATCTCATGAGAAGAAAAACAAGTAGCATTGTCTACTATAATCTTGTTTGGAACTCTAAATCAAGAAATAATATTTTCCTTAAGTAAATTACATACCACTTCTGAAGTAACATGCTTAACTGGAATGGCTTCCACCCACTTGGTAAAATAGTCTGTTACGGTGAGAACATAGTCATGTTTGGCACTTGAGGATGGGTTCATAGCATCAATGAAGTCGATAACCCATTGCTAAAAAGGTTCTTCAATCACCACTAGCTTGAGAGGTAACGTGGCTAACTTATGTTTCCCATTGAACTATTGACACAACTCACACCTACATACCCAATTATACACATCTTGAAATAGTGTAGGCTAATAGTATCTAGCTCATAGAATCTTGTGAGCCATCATGAGTACAGAAAAATGTCCTCCACAAGTCAAATTGTGGAAAGACTCCAAAAGTTTACTTTATTTCACTTTATCCATGCAACGAAGAAATACTCCATCAAGGCTTATTTTGTACAAACCATTGTCCCATAGGATGTAGTTAGCAGCTTTCAACTTAACATTTATTTTTTTCTTATAAGATAGATGGGTAGGACACTCACCATAGATAAGAAAATGAGCGATATTGGAATATCACTCATTAATAGTAGTGACAAAAAGAACTGTCTACATGTCCTCAACTTTTGCTTCTTCATGTTCTATTTCTTTTGGTACGTTATCAACAATCAATTGATAGAGACCTCTTCCCCACACAAGCTTAGTAGGTTTTATATCAAGATCAAAATCTTGAATTTTAGCAATCTAATTACCCCTTTTAGTAGCGAACTTCTGTTGAGTTAAAATAGGCTTTACTGTTGTATCAGGCACCAAAACAATAGTATGTGAATTCAAGATATAGAATCAAAAATGTTTTACTTATTTAACCATGGCATAAGCATGTTTCTCCATCTTTGAATATTTTAATTTGTAGATTTGAGAGGATAACTCATAAATGATATGAGAGATTCCACACCTTCATTTTGTTGAACCAAAGTGGCTGAAAGTGTATGTTCAAAAGCATAGCTGTATACTATGGAATTTTTAATATAATCCAGACAAACTAGGATTAGAGCATGAGTAATAGCCTTCTTGATATCTTCAAATTCCACTTTGCCTTTCGCAGTCTAATAGAAATTAGCCTTACCCTTCATCATGTCAATAATGTAGTGAGTTTTCTCTATAAATTCAAGAATGAATCTTCATAGAAAGTTCACCTTTCTAAAGAAGGAATAAACTGCAGTCTTATAGCAGGTAGAGTAAGATTTTGAATAGATTTGAATCTTTTTGATTTGATTTTTGTACCTTCTCAGGATATAATGTGTTCAAGAAGTTTACCTTCTATAACCCCAAAAATTGACTTCTTAGGATTAAGAGAAATACCATTTTGCCAACAATGTTTCAACACTTGTTGTAACTGATGCACATGATCAGGATGATGTTTAGAGAAAATAGTCAATTCATCAAGATATACCATGATAAACTTCCCTATTTCATCTCTGAAGACAAGGTCCATTACTCTCTAGAAGGTGGTGCCAGCATTGATCAGACCAAAAGGCATTTTGTGATATGCAAATGTGCCACAAGGTGTAGTGAAAGCAGTTTTATATTGATTTGCTTCATTAACTTCCACTTGATTATGCCTAGAAAAACCATCTAACATAGATAACATTTCTGAGCTAGTTACTGTTTGCAATACTTGATCCATGATGGTAGGGGTAGTTATCCTTTAAGAAAGATTGATTGAGATTCCTGAAATCAACTCAAATATGAATTTCTCTATTATTTTTCCTTACAGGAACTATGTTTGCGATCTAGGTGGAATGATGAATTAGAAAAATTATTCTTGCATTTAACATCTTTTGAATCTCAGAAAGGATAGTACCTGATACTTTGGGATTGTATTGCCTTTATTTTTATTTGTGAGGCAATGACCTAGTTTTAAGAGAGATTTCATGCTAAATTTCTTTAGACTTGAAGGATTTTAAATCATCATAATAATATGTCAAAACATAAATGTAATGATGAAGAAGAGTAATGAATTTGAACTTTTCATGAGTAGTGCAACATTTCTCAATGTTGACCATTTTGGGATCTGCTTCTGAACTCAAATTCACTTGATCAAACTCTATAGCGGAACTTGAATCCATTTGTTGCTACTGCTTGATATATCTGTCATGCTTATCAAATAGCTTTTCAAGAGAAACCAAACCTTTTAGAATTTTATTTCCTTTCAGTTGAAGAAAATTTTTACTAGTTTGTGAATCTATTTTGGGAACTAATTCCCATGGTAGAGATTCACTACCTTCAAAATAGAGCTCCTCAAAGCTATCCATTTTTTCAAGAAAAATAATAATTTGATTATCACCATTAAACACCTACCAATGGTTAGCATTATTAGGTAAACTTGGTTGAAAGACCAGCTCAATAATGTACTTGTTGCCTTTGAAATCTTTATGAGGAACCATGAGGGTTACAGAGATAGCCAATGAATCTGCACGACCATTAAACTCTCTTGGCACCATAAAGATATTGAAAGCATCAAAAATTTCAATGCAATCCCATACACGATTGTGATAATGTCATAATCTTTCTTTTTTGGTTTGATACAAATTTTTTACTTGACAAACTACCAATTCAGCATCTCCTCAGACATGAAGAATCTTAACACCTCTAGCACGGGCAGCTGTCAATCCAAGTAACAATGATTTGTATTCAACGGTGTTGTTGGTATTATTGAATTGCAACTTATATAAGCAAGGGCAAATATCTCCTTGTGGAGATATCAAAACAATCCTAGCTCTAGAACCGATAGAGGAGTAGCTGCTATTAAATTCTAAAATTCAAACCTCATTAGAATTTGATCTTCTTAAAGATTCCTCTTCATTAGTGAGGGAATATTCCTTTTTACCTGAACTTTTTTTTAATTTTTTTTTATTTTCTATCTAAATTATTTGAATTATCACCTAACAATTTTTTTTAATTTTTTTTTGATTTTCTGTCTGAATTATCTGAATTATCACCTAACAAACTATCATGTGATGAATTAAAAACATCTTCAGTGGATAGAAAATAATTATCCTTTCCTGAGGATTCAAACAAAATTTGAGCTTCAAAGTTTGACATTTGGGTAACAATATATTTTGACTCTTTCTTAGGAAGTAACTTTTGCATGACACCTTTAATAGCTATCCTTGCTTCAAATAGATCCATGTTTAACTCTCCATCTACATCTTTGCAAAAAATACGTCTGAGTAGAATGCCATAAGAAGCTAGAACATTGGCCACAAAGATTGTCATCTTAATCCTCTTGTCTAGAAAAGCTACAAATGCAAATTGGGCATATTTGATTTGACCCAAAAGTGGTACTTGCTTGTTTTCTATGGAGAAACATCTCCTAAAAGTCTTAGTTAAGGTAAGATTGAGAGAATCTGCTACCTTAGCCGGTATAACATTATCAGAGGCTCCAGAGTCTATTATACAATTGCTCAACTTATGACCATTTATCAATAGAGAAACATAGAAATGTTTTATTTTTCCATAGGCAACAAGAGGAGTAGTGACAAGATTATTTTGGGTGGATTTGTTCTTTGAGGGATCATGAGTCACTTTTAGAAAATCTTGTCCTGCAGGGATGGTTTTGTTTTTGATGTATTTAGCCAACCTATCAAACTATTTAGGATTAGCTTGTAAGTACTCAACTTCAGACATTTGGATATTTATCTTCCTAGCATGATAAATTATGTCGAATAACTAGAATAAACTAGAAACAAAGGAAGGAAGTCCATCATTCTGATTTTTATTTGATGTGGTACTGGTATGAGGAATAGAAGTAGAAGATACAAGATTTTTAGATGTACTTACTTGTTTATTTGTCACCGGATCCTTTGATTGGAAAGGCAGTGACGTTCCCCATTTAGTAATTGAGATTACTAGTTGAGGTTCTTTTCTTACTTTTCCATTATCAACTTACTAAGTTGACTAGTTTTGAGACCTAGTAAAAAAACATATGCTCCATCATACACCTCTCCCTTTTTAGCTTGATCTAGGTAATTTAGAAAACCAATAGCAGAGTCACCAACTAATTCTTATTCTAATTCTACAAAGAGATTAGAATAATTTTCTTGGTCCAACTCAGGTTGGAAAGAATGATCATGTTCAGCTTCATATTAACCAACTACTGAGTTGACTTGTGTTACTTTAATGGCAAGCTTCCCCTATGTGGGAGGAAGACGATTAGGTTGCCCTTGATTTCTAGCAGCATTGTGTGGGTATGAATTTTAAGGAAATGTCCTCTTTGGTATATCCTAATAAGAAGAAGGAGAAGACATACTTTGGGACATTTGCCTTTTCAGAGCTAAGAATTCATTTGCTAACTTTTGCACCATAGGATCAGTAGTACTTGCGAAAGAATTTTCAGCAGAAGAGGAAAATTTATTTTTGTTAAAATATTTTATTATCTTACCTATAAGGATAAGATCATCTTTGACTTCGGTAGCTAAAATTTGAGCTACAGAAAGATCAACAGGGCTAACCTGCCTTAACAAAAATTTCACTTTAGGAAGTTGAGAATTGATAAAGAAGCACTTAAGATTTTCCAGTGTTGGCTGAGTAATTACAGGAATCTTGTTTCTCAGCTTATTGAATTTAGCGATGAAGTCTCTCATAGTCTCATGAGGCTCCTTCATTTATGTAAGCTGAGCCAATAAGGTGTGTGCATCTTCTACAGGTTTGAACCTAGTCTTAAACTTGGTCTTAAGAGTGTTCCAATTAGTTATAGTTTGAGCTTAAAGATGATAAAACCAATCTGCGGTAACACCTTGCAGTGTTTCTACAAAAAGTCTAACTGCTATATTTTTATGTTTAATGCCTATCACACCACAAGCTATGCAAAAAGCTGTAATATGCTCATCAGAGTGAACTTTCCCATCACCATAAAACTTGGGAAATTTCTTTCTCTAACTATGAGGTAGCTCATGCAAAGGTGGGGTTAGATTTAGAGGCCCAAAATTGTTACCCCAAGGGCCTTGGGATACCATGATATGATGATTAAAAAGAGAGATAACAAACCTTTGTGGAGTATGGAGATCGTAGAGGTAAGAGATCAAAATTATTTTGTTGTATCAATTCAAATATAGGATCAATAATACCTCAAACTCTTTGGCTTCGTGTATACCATGAATCTGTCAGAATGTAGAATGGAAAAGAACTATAAATGCTTCAACTCAAATATTGAGGCTTCAAATTAGATGTTTGATCCCCAGTAGAGTTGCCAAAAACTATTAGGTGAATATTTTGTCATCAACTAACTGAAGACAAAATAGTTATATTAGCCACAGTGTAATGAGATAAATCTCTCCTCTCAGCAATGGGAGGTTCCCTATAAACTATCACAAACTTAATTTAAACTAAATATTAACTCAAGGGTGAGATCATATCATCCATTTATATCTTTTTTCAAAAATGATGTTTACAAAGTAAAGTAAAACTTTCTTGATATTAAATGAATTCACAAGAAACCCACGAGAGCACAAAGCCTATCATTGCTTCTCTTACTGATTCATAACTTATATCACAGTAGAATGAGGTGCAGCCCAAAGTCTTCACCAAAAACTACAACAAAGTATATGATCATAAAAGATAAAAGTAGTTCAAAGCCTTTCCAATATTTTTTGTTCTAATACACTAAAATACAAACTAAAGACAATTATAGTAGCACAAAGTCCCCATAATCAAGTTCAGAACATCTTCCAAATTATTTTCACTCACTCTAATTATTTAATAAAATAGATAAGATTGTATTAGGAAAAGGACATAAGAACAATTTCCTACACAACACAAGTTATTTCAATACAAAGTTTGAAAGGTCACTTGCTTTCTCATTCACTTGATAAAATTTGATCTCAAATTCTTAAAATGCCTTTCAATTTAGGTAGAGTTTTACTTCTAATAACTCAAAGATGATAAAAAAACAAAAGAGGCCCTCTTTATTTATAGGGAGAGACCTTGAGGATTTTTTAGGAAAAACCTAATTACTTTGACCTAGTCAAAGATATGAGTCTTTTTTGACTTAGGACTTCCTATATTTTTACATGTAATTACATATAAAAAAGTACATGTAAAAATGTCCAAAGTGGTTGCAAAAGTACATCTAAAAAGTGGAAATTTAAACCAAGGGAAAAAATAGTTTCAATTTATATCCCCATCTTTCTTCATATGAGCATTGTACATAGTGAAAGCTGCTTACATCCCGATATTGTCTGGACTAACAATATTCTTGAAAATCATCTTAGCTCTGACGATGGCATCTCTTACTATTGTGACTAATTTTCAATGACTAGTTAATCTAGTTCTTAGATTGTCTAGAGTTAACTAATTATCCAGAATATTATCCACAGAGGCTATTAAAAATTCCTTATCTTGAAATTTTTTCTAAAACATACCTTCAAATTCTTGAATCATTTTTTTTGCTAAAAGGAATTGGTTATCTTGTAATGTAAGTTTGCAAGGTAGCTCCTCTAATTTATGCAAAGACTGACATCATTTTGTTCACTGAGTTTTCTTGAAGATTCGAAGTCACTAATAAACTCTTTAAGCACCTGACTCTTATATGTCAATGCCTCTTTAGTTTCGATGTAAGAGTCTCTATCAATAATGACACCAATTGATATTAGAGTGCTTATTTTTAGTTTCTTCATATCCACCCATTTATCAAGATAATTTTCTATGCTTTCAATATCTTGAGAAATAACATCAATGAGATCATCAAGTTTTGCCCTTATTTTTCTCATTTTTTCTATCTTCTTAGATAACTCTGTGAGTAAGGAAAATCCTTATGCATGCATCTTGTCCAAGTACTCTTCAAGTACTTTTCTTTTGAGATAAGTCTTTTTCACTTTCTGAATAATAGGGTCTTCTATGGAAATGGCCTCAAGAGTTAATATTTATAGAGTGAAAGTAATTCTCCTTACCACTATAGTCAATTATTCCACCATTGCTTTGTAGTGATCCTTCATTTCTTTCTCTCTATCAAATTTTTGAATCAGGTTGTCCATGAATGACTGCATATCACTCTTGGCAGCTTCATGAGTTATCTTACCTAATTCAACTCTAGCGATAGAGTACTCATTTATATCAAAATTTTCAATGGTTTCATCCTAAGGAGGTCTTGAAATTTATAGAAATTTGTGTCCCTTATCCCTAGTCATTTTTTAAAGAATCCTTGGCTTCTTTGGGTCCTTGGCTTTTATTGGCACCAATTTATTTAAATCAAAGTCATCTGGAGAGATGGCTTCTTTCTTCCTTTTGGGTGTATAAATTAATAACCATGGTGGGAGCATAGAAGTACTTATATTATGATATATCTCTATTGTTGGCATCACCAGAGCTGCACTTACACATGTAGTGGAAACAATAGGTGGAGTACCAATAAAAATTGCACCTTTTACTGAGTGATCAAAAGTAGAACTATCTCCAATATCAAAAATTGGGGATGACAAACTAGGAATTGACCCTGAGGAATGAAGAATATCTTTAAAAGTGCTTTGAGGATTGTCAAAAATTATTTTGGAAGGAGAGGGTGATCCAGAAGAGGGAACACTAATAAGAGAAATAGGTCAAGGAGTTGCAATAGGTGTGTCAAGCAGAGAAGAAGAGATTCGACTCTTTTTCCATAACTTTTGACTTCTTCATCACAAATATGATCTTAGGCTTATGTGACTTGGAAGAAGAAGGGACATCACTTTTATTCTTCATCCTATTTTTTACTTTTCTTCTTATTTCCTCTTGAAATTCAGCTTCTGAACCTGTGATGAATTCTTTCAAAGTAATTCCTTTATTTGCTAACCAATTATTGGTGTTTGCCAATATAGGTTCAAATTTTTTCCTCAAGAAAGTCATTTTTTTATGACCATTAGATTGGAGGAAGAGGGGTATTAGAAATATGTTCAGTATTGTATCTGTCATTAATCAACTCTCCATCATTCACTAAATTCTCAGGGATATCAACAAGTCCCAGATATTCAATATGTTCAAGAGATAACCTACTATAGTCCATTTTCCTGACATCTTCAGTTGTTATCAAATCTATCCAAACATCCTCAATCATAGGTTCATGAAATTGGTTTTTTTTATGATTATGTCCTTCATGCCACTATAATCAAAATTTAGTCTTCTTTTGAATTGCTTCAAGGTTACAAGTTGCATTTTAGTTTTCATAGCTCTAGCCTTTCCAGCAGTTAACACTAAAAACCTACTAATTTCAACTGTGAACCTGAAATTGGGCTTCTTGAGCTCCATCTATTTATTATGCACAATGATCATTTGTTTGCATAGTTCCATTAACACCAATTTATCTAAAGGGAATCTTGGAAGCATATAAGGATGACCTTGGAAAAAGCTAACCCTCAGCTATGAAAAAGAAGGAAACTATAAGATCATGCATCCAAAATCATTCACAACTGTCCAGACCTCATCTGACACTCTTCTTTGTTCTAATTGAGGATAAAAAAGACAAAAATACTGCAAAAAAAGCATCATTTACTCTCCTAAAATGATGAATAAAACCCTTTAATGTTAACTGAGAGTAGTATTGATACACTGGGGTTACTCTCCTATCTCCTTTTGATGTTAAACTTGGAAAGATTCTCATTGAAGTTGAAATATACACCAGATATGAAGTCATATAGAATTTGAAGGTAGTAGATACATTTGTCAATTGATCATGTAGAGCATTACTGACTTGTTCTCCCCAGAAGATGATTTGTTTGCCTTGGAGTATTATCTTGATGACGGGATACATCCATTCATGAAACTATGAGGAAGAGGGAAAACCTCTTACCCTACTGAGAAGAGTTATCAGATCACCAACTTCTTCTGTAAAGTCACTTTTTGGAAAATTTTGTGGCCACCTTGACAAATTTGCCCTTGGAGTCTTGAGCAATTTATTGTTGATTACCTTCTTCACTTTTTTAGGATCTTTGTCATATTCTTTTTGTGCTTCAACAAAATCAAGCTTTATCACTTGTGTATTAGGAGGGAACATAAACACTTTATCAATGAACTTAGGATCTAGTCTAATTATCACATTTCCACTAGCATCCAACACAACCTTAGTATCCTTATTATAGAACTGAGCATGCTAGAGAAAAAATTCTATGTTATGAGTTGCTACAGGGAAAGAAGATAACAATTGAATATTGCTATCAATTATCTTCTTCATCTTATAGCTAGGATTTCTTGACTTAGTTCTTTCCACAAACTCAGCCATGTCCACATGACCAATCTTTGTATCTCTAATGCCATCAACATTAGAAGTAACTGAGGTGATTGAAAAAACACCTTGATATTTATAATTCATTTCTTTCAACTTCTTCAAACAAAACTTAGTCATCTGAAAGGGATTTAACTAAAAGGATGTTGATGAAGAAGAATCCATAGAAGAAACTGCAATAAAAGTCATGATCATGTAATTAGAAGAAATACTAGCAATCTAGGAAAATTGCATGTCGATGATCATGACTATGGGGATGTGCCTGAAAGGGCTAAAGCATGAGTAGGCCAAAAAACTAGAGGAAAGCAGGCTCAAAAAAGCAAAATTGAAAATATTTCAGAATTAGAAAATTTGAGAGGATACTTGCATGGGTGGCAAAAATCACCACCCTTGCATTTGGGAGGATATTTGAATTTTGCTTTAGTGGAAAATTTTGCCACCTTTGCAAGTAGAAGAAACTTCTATTTGTGTAGAGGTGGCGAAAATAACCACCAAGGCATGCTTTATGTGTAGGAGCGGTGAAAAATGCCGACAAGGTAAAACATAGGAAATTTGTTTAGATGTCCTAGCGGCAAAATTTGCCACCACTACAAAAAATGGTAGGGAATGTTTTAGCGGCAAAATTTACTGCCACTGCACTTGTTTAAAAATGTTCCATACTTGTAAATGACATTATTTTGGTGTTTATGAATTGGTCTTGTCCGCGATGAGAAGTGTGAGAGTAGCTTATTAAAGCTGTCATCACCAAGTTATCTATTATGGTCTCCAACTAGATTTGACACAAGTAAAACCTAAGTCAGGTCAAAATAGTGACTTGATATGCAAGATAATCTAGGGCACGTAGGAGGGTTGGGCAAAATTAGCTGCTAAGGCTCACTTGGGTAAACTAAACACAAAAAAGAGAGCCTAACTACTGAAAATAAAACCAAATAAAAAGAAAATCCCAACTTAAAGGAAAAGAAAACTCAAAAAATAAAAACCTAGAAGTAAAAATAAAAACAAAAACTTACCTGGCAATGTCGAAAGCTTAAGCTCGGCAGTTGGTGAATTCAAAATCTTACTCGCTTGCGTGGTTGAATGGTTGTAGGGTAAAGTCTAGGAAATTTAAAAATAATCAAAATGACAATCAAAAAAGTAATTAAATTCCCTAAACTAAGTTTTAACAACTCATCACGCGTGACCATAAATGTCGCATGAATTTTGAGATTTTGAAAAATCTCTGCTCGGGTGCCAAAAATCACCACCCTTGCACAGGACAGGGGAAAGCCATGCACTGGTAGCAAAAAGTGCCACTGATGCATGGAGAGAAGAAGAAAAATGCAAGAGTGGTAAAAAATTCTGCCTATGCATAAAAAGGAAAAACATGTAAGAGCGGCAAAAATTTCCGCCTATGCATAATTTTTTTTCTAACACCTTATAAATGATCAAAATTGACATTTTGATCAGATCAAGGCGACAATGGGCTTCACAATTTTTGATAAATCATGATGACAAAGTGTTGTAAACTTTCCCAAGATGTCAGTCAACTTTACTTGAGATCAAGAGAATCTTGTCTTGAAAGACGAACTTAGAGTGTAGATTATGAAACAAACAAGTTTCATAGGGGTTGTCCACAAAATCAACGTAGCTGATTTTGGGAACAACAATTTTATAAAGATTTGGTTCGCACATATTTATGGGTAAGATCACTAATATGGGGGCCAAAAGTATGATAAATCATGTGAAAACATAGAGAAAACATGAAATATGTACGCATTTCTGATTAGTGCATACATATTTATGCTTGGTAGTTACCAAGCCTAAGCATATACACATTGTTGTTAGTTTAATAAATTTCCAAGTGTAGGTAATTTCTAAGCAAAGGATTTAATAAATAAAATTTTAAGTACATGTTTCTTATACTTTAAAATTATTTTAGTAGAAATAATGAATTTAGGGCCACTCTACATCTTCTGAAATTGGTCTCAAAGCTCAAAGAGTTACTATTTATGAGAGAGTTATTCAAAATCCAATCTATTTAGTTCTTAGTCATTTTCAATATTTTAGTATCGAATATAAGGGTTTCAAGGTGTAAGTTTTACACCTAATGTCTATTTTAGGAGAATAAATAGTCATTTTATAGGAGTTGGGGCCTTCCAAATTAATTTTTGACCTTTTAGTTACAACCAATAATGACCAATTATGGTCAATTAGATGTTACTATCCTCAAATTAACTAATATCATACTAAAAAGAGCTGATTGTGACCAATTATGATCAATTAAGGTCAATCTAAGGTGATATTATCTCCAAATCAACAAATGTTTACACTAATGAGGGTTAATTATAACAAATAATGGTCAATTATGTGTAACTACCCCAAATTTACAATTTATTCTGCTAACAAGGGTTAATTACAACCATTAATGACTAATTAAGGTTAGTGAAAGGTGTGATCAACCCCAACTTGACCAATTTTTACACTAATAAGGATTGATGTGACCAATAATGAGAAATCAAGGTCAATCAACCAAATTATGGACTAAGAAGGGCCAATTTCAACTAGTAACAACCAATTAGAGTAGATTGGATGAGATTATTCTTAAATTGTATAACTCTTGAATTAAAAAAGGCTAATTATGATCATTAAGTGAAAATAAGATTAATCAAGGGTGTGATTATCCCCAAATAGGCCATGTTTCATACTAAAAATGCCTATTTATGTTTAATAAATTACAGTCAAAAGGATGAAAATAACCCCAAATTGATTTAATCTTGTACTTACAAGGGTTCATTATGACCAATAATGACTAGTTAAGGTTAATGAAGAGTGTGATAATCCCAAGTCAACCAATATTTGCACTACTAAGAGCTAGTTATGATCAATCAAAATCAATTGGGTATAATTTTTAGATAATTGAAGGTTAATTTAGGTCCATGCACACATATTAAACCTTCTTTGTCATTATCAGTGTTCTTAGGTTTTTATTAAATCAAATTTGACACATTAAGGCATTAAATAGGAGGAATCAAATCACTAAAGGATAATTTGAGGATATTTTCATATAAATGATCCAATTTTGTTACTATTCAGTGTTCATAGATCATTATTAGAAAAAAATTAACAAACCAAGGCCCTAATTAAGAGTAATCAATCAAATAAAGGCCAATTTTGAAACTACACACAAAATTTGAGCACTTATTTTCATTGTTTTATGTTTGTAGATGTATATTAGAAGGAGATTGACAAAACAAGGCCCTAATTAGGATAGATCAAAGCAGTGAAGATTGATTATGGGCTATGCATACACAATTTACCCTATATATTGTATTTTATTTTCTAATTCACCCTTGGGACCCAAACCAAAGAGTGAAGGAGTTTTTCTATGCAAGACAAATATGTGGTGGGTGTGAAAAAGGATAAGTTTCCCACTAAGAAATAAAAAGTTAAATAACTTGAAATTTATCTCCTTCAAATAAACAAGTCTAAAGCAAAAGATAGTAGGCATTCTTCAACATAAACTTGAATTCTTTAATCATTGTACACATAACTTGAATGATATAATATTTCATTATGGTTCTAACATGATTCCTTATTATTATTGTATTATATTTTCCTAAGTAATTTTGAGTGTAGTTATCTATGCAATATAATTTGCTTATTTGATTATGTTCATAATCAAGTTGAATATGTTTGAATCTATTGTTCCCTAGGTCACCCTTGGGCTCTAGATTAGAGAGATAAGGCATTTTATATACAAGATATAGAATTGGTGGGTGTGAAAAACTAAGATAATTTACCTACCAATAAATAATGAGTTGAAATACTTGAAATTTAACCCTTGAAAAAATGAAGTTTTTCAAGTTGGCGAAAAACAAGAAGATTGGGAAAAAAAATAAGGCTAAGAAAACTGTGTAAGAAGATGGAGAATAATTTGGATAAAATACTTAAAAGGATTTATGATGGCAATAAAAGGGTCAAAATAAATTTTAATCGGGTGTCAAAAATTAGGCATGGCCAAGATGGTTATCCATATTAAACTCAAACTCAAAATTTTGAGCATCATACTCATAATCAAACTTTTATAGGGAATATGAAGAACAAGCATCCCAATTTATTGGAAATACAAATTGATCTTGTGTGTTGAAGAAATTTATGTAATTATTTATGTTCACTCATTAAAGACAAATTTTGGGTTACTTGTGGCCACCTTAGAAAATGACCTTGTTGGATATAATTATGGACACATGGCATTACTCTGCTAACCACAAATCTCACTACATAAGTCATGACACATGTGTAAGGTTTATAAAAAAATATTGAAATCATTGAATTTGTTACCAATAATGACCAATCAGGGTCAATTATGTACATATATCCCCAAATCAACTTTCATTACTTAGATCATTCCTAATTAGGACATCAAATTGTCAAATTAAATTATGATCTATCAACATATAATAATGAAAAATGGGGGTAATTATGTGTATTTAGACCTAAATGAACCTTCATTACTTTAATCACACCTAACAAGGCCCTTATTTTTTCAAATTTGATGTAATAACAACCTATGAACATTGAATAATGGAAAATAAGGGTTAATTTTGTGTGCATAGCTAAAAATCATCCTTCATACTTAACTACCAAAATCATTTTTTGGAGGACAATTTTTTGAATGAAGGAAAGTACATTGGAACTACTAAAAGCCTTTTTAAAGTTAAGAGAAGGCGATTTCATTGGAAATATAAAGTTTAAGATCATTGACATTCATCAACAAGGTCTAATTTGTTTGATTGAAAGAGTCACATATCAAAATCATTTTCATAGTATATATTGTTAAATTGATCAATTTTGAATTACATGTTCACCAATTCAATTTATATTTTATATGAATTGTAGACTAAATGGGTTGTATATTATATAAAAATAAGTAGGTAAAGTTTGATAAAGATAAAATTCCCAATAAATGTGTTGAGCACATTTAAGATGAAAAATAGGTTGGAAAACTAAGAAAAAATGGGCAGAATTGAGACATGTATAATGACATAATGTTGATAGTGTTTGGGAGTATATTTAATCAAAATTTCAAACAAAACTAGTTTACAACCATTAGAAGTTCTAAAAGATATCAAAAGAAGGCTTTTTTTACATATTCATATTTTTGTATAATCAATTTCAAGTTACACCATTTCATCTACAAATATAAGGTATTCATTTAAAATAAATTATGATTGTAAAAATAAAAATTAGCTTATACAAATTACATAGTAAAATTATTAGATGACTCTCTTAAATAAATATTTTAAGCAAATATTTAATTAGATGTATAACTTTAATGAAATAGATATATTAAATGAAGGAATGCATAGCTACTCCTATGTTTAATTTAGATAATCTAAAGATTAAACGATCGATAATCCTAATAATCTTTAAAGAAAATACAAACCAACAAATTAAAACAATTTCTTGTCCAAGTTAGAAAGCAAGTCAACTAGAAAGCCCAACAAGAAAAAAAAGAAAGTAAAATGAGAGTTTAAAACTAAATTTTCACAGGAAGAAACAACTACAATTCCAACTAAAAAATCTATGAAACTAATACACAAATACAATAAAGTGATTATTTTTCAATCCTCTAGGAAGGAATGATTTAAGTAACCTAGATGGTTATGCCACATTTCTAAAACTAATCTAAAAGTAGATAAAGGGAACATTTGAATAAACTGCATATATCTGCCAACTCACCCAAGATACCCATGTCACCCATGTAATAGAAGTCTCCAATCGAGTCCAAGGATTAACACAAATTTATTTTATCATAGATAATTAAAATTTTTAAATCTATCCTTACACTAACATTCTTAGCAATTACTTCATCTCCCTCCTTCAAAGTAACGGCTTCCATATTAGGAAGGAAATCAATGAGTTAATTAATCATTGAGTAGCAATGCTTGAATGAAATTTATGAAGAATAAGGGAAGAATAGAACAATACTTCCCATAATATTTCCATTTTTCCAATTCCATTACCTATTTTATTGACAACATTTATAATTAGCATCGAGTCTCCCTCATCCTCTAAATTTTGAATATTAAGTTCAACTACAAGCTTCAAATATTAGAGGAGTGCATACTATTACATAATATTATTAGAAGCCCAATGGATATTAACTACAAAACAAGAAAATAACACCACCCTCACTATTTATTATAAGACCACCTACTCCAAAATTCATTGAATTACCTTTTCATGCCCCATCAAAATTCATCTTGAAGAAATTCTCTTTTGGAACTTGCCAAATAGCTTCAGATCTCAACTTACCAATCTATTGAGAAGGAATATAATTTTTTATGAAAAATTTCCATTTAATAATAAGATGTCTTTCCTCACCCACAATCTTTATTTTTTAGGAAAAATATTTGTCAAAAAAACCTCTTAAAAGATATTTTATTAATTCCTCAAGAAATGGTTTTCAAGAATATTGAGACCTCTAATTTTTTTTGTTATTTTTTACCTCCATAAAATTCAACTAATCAATCCACCATTTCCCACACTATACATTTTTTTACCCTCCCATTCAAACCAACCAATTGCAATATCTTGAATGTTGTCTAGAACTATCCAAGGATGCTTTATTTCATTGAAAAACTACATGCATACATTCAAATAAAATAGGAAATGAAGAATAATATGATATGAGGCTCCAAATCCAAATGAAAAAAAATACACTTGAAGGTCCTTGATATAAAGGATACCCAATTATTTGTAATCTATCCTAAAAAAGGTATTTTTTCCATTGAAAATACTAGGAAAGTATTAGCTTTTAGAATACTCACTGAGCACCAAACTTTATTAGTTAAAAAATGAGGATCCTATTATTTTTCAATAAGCTTCAAATAGTCACATTTGACTAAGTACAAGAAAGAAGATTTTCCTGCCCATTTCGAAGAATTCTCAAGATTCATAATTCGAAGGGGTTCACAAAGAAAAAAGTTACAAAAAGAGGCAATTAGAGTATTGGAAACAGATGGAGCCCCCAAAAATGGATCTTTCTAAGACCTTTTCACTCCCCAACACTGATGAGTTTCAATCTAATAATCTTTCAAAAACACACCCTAGACATTAAAAAATTACTATTGTAAAAATCACTGAATGAAGAATGAAATAAAAGAGGTCCTAAGGTAGACCAAGAATCTCACTAGAAAATGGTATTGTCACCATTATGAACATCCCAACAAAGAGATTCAATAAGAAAAAATATTCACTCACCCACACAATTTCATATGTGAGATCCCTTCATTCGATTTTTTGTAATAAAGAATCTATTTGTATCAAAATATCTAAACATTTTCTTCTATGCATCAAAATCTATATGTTGTTCTCTAAATTCTTGCCAAAGCAACTTTTCTCCTAAAGCCAAATTATTGAAGAACAAGTTTATAATTCCTACTACTCCTCTATATTGAGGCTTACAAACTTCCTCCCATTTCATAAGAGCTATTTTTCTTGAGTCACTAGCTCTATGCTATATACAATTATTTATAATGGAAGTACATCTTTCCTTGACCTTTTCTAGAGCTATAAAAATCAACATAAGGTAAAAAAGGATATTTTGAATAACTACTTGAATAAGTTGATTCTTGTGAGCTTAATAAATGCATTTTCCTTTCCAAGAAGCCAATCTAATTTAAAACAAGAAAATCAAAATTTCTTCAATATTATTTTTTAGACCACCCTTTAACATTATATTATAATATCAAACATACTTATAAAAATCAAAGTAAAACCTAAAATTATGTTAAAATGATTGAATAAATTAAAATTTAGGATTTTTTTTTAGAAACTAAAAGATCTTTGAAACCTGTAAAGAGCTTTTATAGTTATAAATATTGTTAAAAGTCTTCATATTGTTACATTGACTAATACCATCTAAAATATTATTAATGAAAAAATTGGAAAAGTATTAAATTAAATGACACATTTCCATTGTAAATTAAAATGTATATCACCCTTCCATCATCATATCTTTTTTTTTCTAATTACTATTAAAAAAAATTGAAGTTGAAATGCTTATGACTCATCATTTTAGAATTGAAGTCCCTTGTAACCTTAAGGATTAAATCAATAAGATAAAGGGCCAGTGACCACCCAATAGTAGTGTTTATGTGTTTTGTTCATCCCCTTTCTTTATACTTATTTTTAATATGAATGTTATTTTAAAAATTAAAATTAAAAACATCAATAAAAATATTACAATTGAATGATTTTTTAATTAAAATCTATATTCAACATTAATATATATTAACATCTATAATATTAGATTTGAAAACTTATAAAATATTAAATATTTAAAATATATGACCTATTATA
>JARHVA010002016.1:2875000-2880475 GCA_037957365.1 Torreya grandis
AAAATTATTCTCTAGTTTTATAAGTATCATTAAGATCTACATCAACTCTAGAAGCTTTTATAGTTGTCTTTGCCCACTTAGGAATAAAGTTTGGTGGAGAAAGGCTAGAAGATGGATTAGTAACACTAGGTAGAGCAACATCACTATGCAAAACATCAAGTTCATCATTTCTTGAATAAAAAAGGAATAAAAAACAATATCAAGAGAATTCAAATTAGAAACACAATCAAGCACACCATCTTCAACAACTCTAACATCTCTCTTAATTTTTAATTTTATTTAATTTGAGGATCATAAAATCTATAATCTTTATATATATATATATATATATATATGTCTTTAGGAATATGAACAAATGCTTCAAAACCAAAAACACATAAATACTATAAGTTATGTTTTTGGCCACTCAAAACTTCTTCAAGGGGAATGTTTAAGGAAACTTTAGTGGGAGTCCTATAAATGAGATAAACAACAAAATACATAGCTTCAAACCAAAAATTATAATACATATTTTTAGCATGGAACATACACCTAGCTATTTCAATAATAGTCCTATGTTTATGTTTGACAACACCATTTTACTCAGGTGTGTAAGAAACATTTTTTCATGTTTAATACCATGTTGGTTACAATATGAAAGAAAATCATTATTAATATATTCAGTACCATTATTAGTTCATAAAATATGCAAATAAAAACCAAATTGTTTTTCAATAAAGGGTTGAAATTCTATGAAAGTATCTAAAACTTGCTCTTTAGTTTTTTAAAAAATAAATCCAAACTTGCTTAGTGCAATCATAAAAAAATTTAAAACATATTCTTGACCATTAATAGGAGTTTACATTTCACCTAACATATCACTATAAACTAAATGGATTTTTTCAATTGCATGCCAATATTTGTTTTAGAAAAATATTATCTATGGATTTTACAAGCCATACATGCACTACAAACAAAATCACTATGAAATTTTTTAAGAAAACCATGCACCATATTGATTTTATGCATAAGTGCATTTCTTTGGTAATTAATATGTCCAAATATTTCATACCATAAGATACCATGAATAGAAGCAAAAAAAAAAAGCATGAGTAGAAGAGGAAGAAGAGAATTCAATAAATGTAGACAAGTTATCATTATATATAAAGGTGATAGAAAAAATTTTAAAATCTTGCTTGACTAATTTAACATAACAAGTATTTTTGAAAGAATACTATTTTATAGTCATGTTTACATAATTGAGGAATAGGAAGAAGATTCAATTTTAAATCAAGAAGAAACAAAACATTATGTAATTCAACATTAGGGATTTGAACAGTTCATATAACTTTAACATTGAAAGAAGCATAATTTTCAAGACTTAAATGATTATTAGAATGATCTTTTTCTAAAGAAGTGAATAAATCAATATTGGATGTCATATGCTAAATAACACTAGAATCAATAATTCATTTAATAGGAGAAGTATGCAAATCACAAGTAAAAGTAGTTATAATATAAAATTTTGTTGCTTTTGAGTCTTATTAATACTAGTACTAACATCATTTTTGACTTTAATCTTACCATTTTTAATATCTCATTTCTTGTGAAAAAAATGATTTTCGTCATGAGTTTTTTTATCATAATAGTCGTATTATATTTTTTTGTTAGGTTTTTAGTTATATTTTTGGTCTTTTTGTCATTTATGTTGTTAGACTTAGAATGATATTTGCCATTCTTGTGTTGATGTTTCGACACAAATTCATATTCATTAATTTTAAGACTACCAATTTGAATTAACTTTTTTTTTATGCAATAAAGTAAAAAATAAATCAAACTTCAGCTGAGCAACTAAAATAGGAATAACAAGTTGTGAATGAACATTTGTAATAAATTATTGAGAAGATATATACAAACATTTTTTTAGAATAATGTGAATTATATTTATTTCTGAAAGTTTAACACCTAAACCAACTAAATGAGAATACAAAAAGTGAACTTTTGTCAAAATATTATCCATACTTTTAAATTCATTATAATTTAAACCCAAAATTCGATCATGAACTTGATTTTTCCTAAATTCATTCACAACATCATAAACAAATTTGAGTTTTGAAAATGCATCGGATGTAAAAATACAACCATGAATGTGAACATGCCATTTGAGGGTCATAGTTATACCAATAAAACCTAAGGCATCTTCATTTTTCTCTTTTCATTTTTATTGAACATCGGTGACAACTCATTGGGTTTGGTTCATCAATGTCTACAATGCACAAGTGTTTAAATGTGAAAATATATTACATGTGTGATTTTCGTAAATGGTAATTGGTGGATGAGAGATTTAGTTTAGGCAATAACTAAATCATTATGTTCTGAAAACTCACATTCACCTAAAAATAAAAAGTATAAAAAAATTACCATTGCATTTTAAAAATATGTAGTAAAGGGATGAAGATGCCATAAAGGATGGTCAAACTAGTTTTCTAGGATAATAAGAAAACTTGTAAGGAAAATAATGGACCAATTTTGATGAAAAAATGTAAGTAATTTCAAAATTTAAAAAAAAAAGAAAAAAAAAGACTTAATTTAAATTAATTATTATTATTTTTTATTTTTAATTTAATTCATTAACAAACTATATATCTTGAGTCAATTAACCTATAAATGTAAATGCATACCAAAACAACAAAATTTGTTTTAAAAAATTAAAGAAAGGCAAAAGTAACTAAAATTTATATTTCATTACATGTAAAATAAAACACGTGTTTTAATGTCTATAAATAAGTATTAAAAGCTTGATTTTGCAAAAAAAAGTTATTTTTTTTGTTTTAAAAAAAGTTATGAATAAAACTTTCTCCGATTAATGCCAAAAATGAATAGTTGCTTTAAAAAAAGGAGGAAGGTAAGGGTTGATAATTTATCTAAAGTATCATTATTTAGATCATTTATATGAAGGAATATTAAATGTAATGACATAGAAAAGAATGGTAACATACTCTAGAAAAAAAAGTATCAAAACTCTCTGAAAGGCAAATTAAATAAATTTGATTATTAAATATAAAGAAAGAGTGTGGTACAAAGATTATTAAATATAAACAAAGAGTGTGGTACAAAGATATAAATTTGATTATTAAATATAAACTATATATCTATCTATCTATCTATCTATCTTATGAAATTAAAACACAACAAGACTAAAGAAAGGATAATAATAAAATGAATTAATTATTAATCTAAGAAATAACATAAAATAAATTTAATAATTTTACTAACTGCTATAAATATTAAATAATTTAAATAGAAAATAAGTACAAAAGTAAATTAACATATTAAATTAAGTAAATATATATTAATTAAACTATTACAATCTAAGTAAACAATAATCAAATGAAAGAGTTTAAATTTAAATAGAAAATAATATAAACAAATAACATGAAATAAACTAAGGTAAAAGTAAAAGATAAAAAAACAATTTAATCTAAAACAGGCTAATCTAAAATGGAAAGTGAAATTAGAAAAATAGAAGAAATAAAAAACTGAAAGTCTTGAGACAAGACTCGTCTTAAATAAAGTGAAATAAAATTTATTGAGAAACTGAAATTTTGAGTATAAAAAGTCTTCAAAATGATGACAAATTACAATCAAAAGATCAACAAAATGTCTCAATATGTGATGAGTCAAGTACATGGAGTTTTACTCATATGACTATACATCTATAATCATTAAAAAATACTAAAATTTGATAAACTTTAGATAATCACTTTATGAAATAAACAAGAAATCTAGATATACATACACTAAGCAAACAAATTACTTCACCGTCAGAGAATGTATTCTTTGGTCTATCTGTAAGTAGTCATTTGATCTCAATAATGTTTGCATAGAAAAGAAAAGAAGGATGAATAACTTGTAAAATTAAAAGAGAGTTCTTCACCTGTATATATTTCTCCTCTTGTAATGTCTCTTTGATACGGTTATAAAGTAATTTCTTCTAGAGATAGTTAGAAAACAAGTTACAACTAACTTTAGTTAGTTATTGTTAAGTTTAATTAAATATTACAAATTCAATTAGTTAACTTATGACTTAATCTTTATAAGTTTAGAATTTAAATAAAGTCTAATAGATCATAAACTAATAACACTTAATGGGTGGGTGCCCTTAACTTATTTGACAACATTCAAATAAACATCTATCTATGCATAACAATATTAAATAAATATTAACAACTAAATAAATTTAATACTCATAATATTAAATTATATAAACATTTATTCATAATGTTAAGTAAATGTGTCAATAAAACTATTTTTGCATAAAATAAACATATTGCATACAACATACTAAATACTGCTAAAATGATATCCACATGCTCAAAATTTTAGTGTCATGACAATAAGTTAAAGTATCAACATGTTCATAATAATTTAGTCAAACTTATCATTAGAAATTAAATAAATTAATGGATCACCCTTATTAGTTTGATACTATGTGTACTCCATGTAATTAATGTGAAGTTCAATCAAATGAGTTCCACCAAGATCATTCACCTCTAATTTCACTTTTTTCAACATCTTAATCACCATGGGCTATGTTGTAGCTATGCTAACATTTTTCTTATGAGAAGAAGTAGGTATTTTAGGCTCAAGTGAAGGAATTATAATATTCAATGGCACAAGTGGATTAGTTTGAAAAAGTTTTACAATAACATCAAACACATTTCCAGGTTGAGCATGTAATGGAGTATTATGTGGATCTGACTAGATGACAATATGCAATATATTGATAAGATTCACTTTGAGTGCCTCACTCATAAGGACAATGTCTCCAATGTGCTCTCCTCAATCCTCTATTACCATATAAATTTAAGGATTTACCAGGCAAAGAGTCAAGTACATTATATAAAATTAGATAATTAGCATCAAAATGAATGGATATTTGGGTTACATGAATAAATGGCTGAGAAAAGGTGTTAGGAACCCTATCACCATGGAAAAATTGGCCTCAAGAACTACCTCATGAATGAATGTTATCATTGTGTTGATCATTACATTTACCCTAAATATTCCTACCTGATTCATTTGAGTTAAGGGTCCACCGTGACACACTAAGAATTATACTGAAATAAATTTCTCAACTAAACATACACAACCATCATGACTTTATCAAATGAAAAATAATGTATCCTTTAATCATAATAAAGAGAAAATTTGTCATGTCTATATATATATATATATATATATATATATATATATATATATATATATATATATGACAAATTTTCTCTTTATTATGATTAAAGGATACATTATTTTTCATTTGATGAAGTCATGAATATTTAAGTAGTGGAAAGTTAGGAAAAAAAATCCTAACCTTCCACTACTTAAATATTCATGACGTCATCAAATGAAAAATAATGTATCCTTTAATCATAATAAAGAGAAAATTTGTCATGTCTATATATATATATATATATGCTCCAATATTAAGTTATC